>OX345644.1:1032500-1090000 GCA_947044365.1 Petrosia ficiformis
ATGTGTAATTATATGTATATATACATGTATGTATAAGTTTATGTATGTATGTATGTACGTACGTACGTATGTATGTATGTATGTATGTATGTATGTATGTATGTATGTATGTAGATATGTAGGTATGTATGTATGTACTATATACATGAAAATTCATGTGCCTAGCATGCTAGCAATAGGCGTAGACAAACACATACAACAAACAAGCAGCCATAATGGCTTCATTAAACATTAGAGCAGTCACTTTGGCTTAGAAAAATAATAATCAGCCACCATGTCTTAGAAAATGAACAGCCACAATGGCTTAGAACATGTACATGTATGTGTGTGTACATAATTTATACCTATATCTATTCATACATAGTTTGCATGTACGTTTGTTTTTTAAATCTTTTCCACAGAATGGATCTCATCCCGTTCTATGCTCGTCTCATTAAAACTCTCCATCCATGTGTATCAGAGCTCCCAATAATGATCAGCGATATGTTAATGAGAGATTTCAGGTTTCAAATACGAAAGAAAGATCAGATATATATTCATACAAAAATCAAGAACGCTCGATTCATTGGTTAGAAATCATTCATTGTTGATATCTCATTGAAATCAAATGTGTTCAGTTAACAATTCAAATAGTACTATAGAATTGATCATGTTGTATCATTTTGAATTTTAAAAAAAATCTTTTTTTCTATTATTAGCTGAATTGACGAAATTTGATTTGTGTGCAAAAGCCGAGACTATGAAGTGCATCACGGCAAGCTATTTACACACAACACACTCACACACACGCATACACGCACACATGCATCATGTACATATACATATATGCTATTTTATTTCTTACAGTTGACGTTACAAGATTTCACTCATCACAATGTCGAGCTTGCTTGTACATTTATAGAACATTGTGGGAGGTACCTTTTAAGGTCACATGACTCTCACCTGAGAGCAAAGGCTTTACTGGTTAGCACTGAATAATTTTCACTGCCTTTGTATTATCCTCCACTCCCTTTTCCTCCTCTTTCTCCTCCTCCTCCTCATCATCATCATCATCCTTCTCCTCCTTCTCCTCTTCTTTCTCCTCTTTCTCCTCATACTCCTCCTCTTCCTCCTTTTCCTGTTTCTCCTCCTCCTCCTCCTCCTCCTCCTCTTTCTCCTCCTCCTCCTCCTCCTTCTCTTCCTCTCACTTCTCCTCCTTCCCCTCTTCCTCTTTCACCTTTCTCAGGAAATCATGATGAGAAAGAAACAGGTACAGCATCTTGATGGTCGTCAGAAATCTCTTGTGGAAGATGCCCTGTATGCAGCAAATCCTCCAGAGGTCAAACCAACATTACGTGTCCTTCGTCCTCCATTACAAGAGTACATAATAAAACTACTTTATAAAGATCTCAATAAACTCAACACTGAAAAAGTAAGTCCTCAGTGTTTTGATATAGATGTATATAATTATAATTATACAAAATTATATTACTTAATTAGGATATTATGTATAATCATTTATGTATGTGTGTGTGTATGTACTCATCTTTCAATTGTTTTTTTAATATAGATACTAAAACAGTTTCGGAAACTTCCATGGACTGATCTCCAGGTACGATATTCTGATTGATTATATATGTTATACAAAACACAATCTCTTCTTCCTCTTCCTCCTCTTCCTCTATCTACCTCCTTCTCCTCCCTCTTCTCCTTTTCCTCCTTCTCCTCCTCATTCTTCTCCTCCATTGCCTCCTCTTTTTTTCCTCCTCCTCTTCCTTCTCCTCCTCCTCCTTCTCCTCCTCCTCCTCTCCTCCTCTTCTCCTCATCATTCCTATTCACAGGTATTCCAATGGGCCGTGCAAGCGCTAACTGAAGTTTGGAATGTGAAGTTTAGTAACATACATTGTGTAGCAAATCTTTTAGCTGGTCTTAAGTCGTATCAAGAGGAAGCAACAATCTGGGTAGTTGATGGAGTGCTGGAAGACATTAGACTGGGTCTAGAGATAAATGAATCTCGCATGAACCAGCGGAGGGTATCCATGATCAAGTATCTCGGAGAACTGTATAATTATCAATTAATTGAATCTAATGTCATTTTTCGTTCTCTTTACACCTTGCTGAGTTTTGGATGCAACCCTGATGGTTAGTACTCATGTGATTGTCACATGATTGTCATTATTATGCTATCAAACAGGCTCACCTGGTCCATTGGACCCATTTGATTCATATTTTCGAGTACGACTGGTATGTGTATTATTGGACACATGTGGAATGTATTTTGATCATGGAAGCTCAAAGAAGAAGCTAGATACATTTATAATCTTCTTTCAGGTTTGAAATACGTAGATATACAATTATACATATACATGTACATACATACGTACATACATACATACATACATACATACATACATACATGTACATACATACATACATACATACATACATACATACATACATACAAGTACACTCATAGTTACATACATACATACATACATACATACATACATACATACATACATACATACATACATACATACATACATACATACATACATGTACATACATACATACATACATACATACATACATACATACAAGTACACTCATAGTTACATACATACATACATACATGTACATAATTATATAATGTACATACATAACTACAAAGTGCAAAATGCATATGCATAATGATGTACATAGTACAGTACACACTACACATATACACATGTACATACATATAAACATTCATACATAATATACATGCATACACATATACATACATATATATTCTTCAGTGCTATCTATTTAAAAAGAGACAGCCATTACCACTAGAAGTGGAATACATGGTTACCGACACTCTACTTGCCATTCAACCTCACCTCATTCTATATTCTACTCCTATGGAAGCTGCAGAAGCAGCAGGTGAAATAGAAAAGAAATTCCGCTCAAAATTTAGTGAGACTGGTGACGAGGGAGAAGGAGGGGAGGAGTCGGATGAAGAAGAGGAAGGAGGGTTGTTAGAGGGAGGTAGCCAAGAGGATTATGAAGAGGAAGAGGAGGAAGAAGAAGAAGTTGAGGTTTGTTGGGCTCAGTAAGGACTTTGTTTTATAGTTCTTCATTTTCAAAGGATGACGAGGAGGAAGAAGGGGATGAAGATGAGAATCAGATTATAGGACAGGATGAATTTGAGGATGAGGTAAGTATTTATATATGTATGTATGTAACTACATATGTAATTATATATGTATGTATATATATATAACATATAATATATATATGTACGTATGTAGGTAGGTAGGTAGACTATGTACGTACATGTGTACATATGTACTTTGGATGTATAATTATATACATGTTTATGTATGTATGTACTTAGCTACATATGTATATAATTATGTAGATACAGTATGTATGTATAATTAATTATATAATTATAATTTATGTATTTATGTATGTACATACATAATTATGTACTTACATAATGTATGTACGTATGTATGTATTTACATAATATATATATATGTATGTGTATATATGCATGTATGTATGTATATGTGTATATAATCAGGATGTAGGTGTGTTGAACAGTGGACCAAAACAGATCCAATGTGTTGAAGATGATGAATTCATGGCTGCTTTTGACAAGATGTTGACTGAGGTAAGGAGAAAGAATTATAAGGAGAGTAGCCATTTTATTATCATCGCATACACACTAGTGTTGTTTTAGTTAACTATAACTAAAACTAAAACCCCTTTTAGTAAGGCATTGTGACTTCTAGTTAACTAAACTATAACTAAATTACAAGTCTATTGCAATAACTACAACTAACTAAAATGAAAATTGGCCAATAATGGATACTTTTAGTTAGTTAACTAAAACTAAAACCCTTTTAGTAAGCCTAATATTATTTTAGTTAATTAAACTATAACTAAACTAAACATTTGAGAAACCAGGCATAATATAACTATAACTAAAAGTATTCGTTATTGTCATACTAAAACAACACTAATACATACATACATACATACATACATACATACATACATACATACATACATACACACACACACACACACACACACACACACACACACACACACACACACACACACACACACACACACACACACACACACACACACACACACACACACACACACACACACACACACACACACACATACATACATACATACATTTAGTCTCGTAAAGTGGATAGTAATATCAAGATTCCATCAGTTGATGTAGCTATTCCGATGCATCTTCGAGGTGTTGGATTAAAGACTCATACAGGTATGAATGGACTCAAGAATAATAATGAGAATATTAAGTTATGATATAATTGTAATTAGATGATAATAAATGTATAAATATGATTATCATTATATCGTCTTTACATTACAGATGAGACTGGACAGGAACAAGATGGGCAGTACAAAAGATTTACTCTTGTGACCAAAAAAGGCCATAAGCAACAGGTCAGTTTAATGAATAAACATGTACATACATGTACATGTACATACATGTACATGTACATGTATGTACATGTATTGTTGTTTTAGTTTGACAGTAATGATCACTTAGTTATAGTTATAGTATGTCTAGTTTCTCAAACTTTCAGTTTAGTTATAGTTTAATTAACTAAAATAATATTAGGCTTACTAAAAGGGTTTTAGTTTTTAGTTAACTAACTAAAAGTGTCCATTATTGGCCAATTTTCATTTTAGTTAGTTATAGTTATTGCAATAGACTTATAATTTAGTTAACTAAAAGTCACAATGCCTCACTAAAAGGGGTTTTAGTTATTGTTACTGTTAACTAAAACAACACTAATATACATGTATAATGTACATTCATGTGCATGTGTACACATGTACAATGTACATCTGTACATATGCATGTACTATATATCCAGTGTTTTTAATAAGCTCATATGGCGCATCATTGGCCCAAACTCCAAAGAGCTTCTTGTTTGGCCCTATGGCAGTTCTTCTTTGGGACAGATGGTGCAGTTTATTATGATTATAATATTATTGTCACTAACAGCATTAACTTTTTGTTAATTGACTCAAGATGCATTCCCAATGGTGCATACACTAACCATTGTTGAGCAAATTTGGCCCATGCTTCAAAACATATCAAAAACTCTGATGTACATTGTAACTATATATACATGTACATTCATGTACATGTATATACACTCGCATGTTATTTTTTTGTATATAGCTCAAAGACTTGCATATCCCTATTGACTCAAATTTAGCAAGCGGTCTCCGAGATACACAACAGGTAAGTGTCTGTCTGTCTGTCTCTCTGCTGTAATTATGCCTCAGTGCGCATGCACAGCGAGACATACGGTAGTCTTCTGGTGTGTGTGTGTGTGTGTTCCAGCTATATCTGGTCTGTTGGTGGAATTTAAGCACAAATAAATGCTTCAATGGATATAAAGTCATTTTTTCTTGATTTGAAATTTGGCAGATTTGCAAAATCGAGCATTGTTCTCGACAACATTTGCTCAACTCGCTAACCAGGTGAACTTTGAACTTTACTGCGCATGCGGCTTAGACTTGACACATGTTCTACTATTGATCGTATGCTATGCCTGCGTTAGGCAAGGTCTGTCCACAGTGTTCCTCTGTGGAGCATTGCAGAAGGTTAGTTTGTGTGAAATGTGGCTATGTTTTTACCAAGAGTGCTAGTATAAGCAAGAAAAAATGTATGGCTAGTGCTAGACTTTGTGAGAGTGAGCAGGAGTCTTGTGTATATATACTTATTACCTACCAAGCCTCCTCACATATCAGTTTTCACTTCATCAATCATTATGTCAGGTTGTTACCAATGATTTTCCCACCCAATATTGTTTTTTTTTCAATATGAAAACATGTGAATTGGCTATCCATAAATGCACACATGCATGCACCGAGGCATCAGCACCTATGGTGCTTTCATTATCTCTTTATTTGTATTCTTCGTGTTTAGGCTCTCAAAGCTGAACAACTAGAAATGAAGAAGTTGGTACTTACTCACGAGAGAAGACAAGAAGAAGAGGACTATCAAGGTTAATTAATAATCAAATGTGCATGTGTATTGCATGGAATGATTGGTAATTTTAGACTTATAAGTAAGTTATAGTTAAGTTAACAAAAATTTACAATATTTTACTAAAAGGGATTATATATATACAGTTAACTAAAACATGAGTATATATACATACATGTATTATACATAACAGAATATATCCTTCGAATGACTGATAAATAAATAGATGAATGAATGTATAGATATATGTAATGAAGTTTATTTAAACCCACAGCTGCTATGTTGGTGGAATCTCAAAGTCAAGTGAGAATTCAAACCCATAGTGGGAATACACATCGACCTATTTCCCATGGACCTCAGCACTTCAGTCGACAGCATCACTCTTATCACCATAGCAACAGGCAGAGACCACATCATCCAAGAAAACAGCAAGACCGCTGGTGTGTATAAGTGTACACCCATCCATTCATGTATTGATTCATTGTCTAGTGGACTAACTTATATCTTCATTCCACCCATGATTCACCCACCCCATCTGTCCATCTATCCATCTATCCACCCACCCATCAATCCATCCATCTATACATCCATCCATCCACCCACCCATCCATCTATCTATTCATCCATCCATCCATCCATTCATCCATTCATCCATCCAACAATTCATGCATTAACATCAAAATGTTGTTTTCTCTATTAGGCCTAAGCAGCAATGAAGAACTACGAATCATATGTAAAAGAAAAAGCTGTGGACAAGATAGACCTAGCAGAAATCATAATTTCTCATGAATTTTTATCAAGAAGCTTATCAATAATAATAATACTTAAAATTATTATTAATTAATTAATTAACAATAATTAACAATGATTATAATTGAATGAATAATTAGAAAAGAAATATTGAAATAGCGCGTGTGGCTGCTTAGTTGAGTTCACTGTTCAGTCTGAGTAGTACAAGAAATATCTTCTCTTAATTAAGGCTGAAAAGTGCTTCTATTATTTTCTTCGTGTATTCTAACCTTCAAAGAAGGTAGTTTAATTCTCTGTTTGTTTCCTGGCCCCCAGAAAAGCTGGGAGGTTCCAAGAGAACAGAATGAAAATTGAAAAGAATAAGTCTAAAAAAAGTATTGGAGATTTGGTGAGTGAATGTATTAATAATGTGTTCATTGTTACTTGTATCTGAATCCATTTAGCCTCAGATAACACAAGAACTTATCCACCATCTTTTAATCTGTTCCGAGGAGTCTCTAGTGTCTGAGTTAACAGGGATTAGTGTATGGCGATATGGGAAAGTAAGATATGTAAAACTTTAATTTTGTCATGTCCAAGTTTGTGTACATGTATATATATCTGTGTGCGTGTACAAAAATAACTAGTTATAGTTATAGTTATAGTATGCCTGGTTTCTTAAACGTTTAGTTTAGTTATAGTTTAATTAACTAAAATAATATTAGGCTTACTAAAAGGGTTTTAGTTTTAGTTAACTAACTAAAAGTATCCATTATTGGCAAATTTTCATTTTAGTTAAGTTATAGTTATTACAATAGACCTGTAAAAGGGGTTTTAGTTATAGTTAACTAAAACAACACCAGTAGATTGATAGTCAGATTCCAACTTAGTGCTGTTGAACCAGTAGTGGCCATTGTATATTTAATTCTGTCTCAGTAGACTGTACATATATTCTCAGAGATAGCTAATTCATCTAAGAAATGATTAGTCTTGACCTATGTAGTTTGAACGCTATATATACATAATTGCTCTTACAATGTGTATATGCATATGCAATGTGTTATCACAACCTTGGACAATGGACGAAGGTCTATTTAGAGATATAGAACAGCGAAATAATGAAGAAGGGAAACTCGAGTGGGTGTGGTAAATGACACTTAGCTATACTAGTGCATGTATACATGTAGGTGTCTATACCCAAGATATAGATATAGGCAATTACACTAGCCGAAAGTCTGATACAGAACAGTTCAAGTGGAACCTTGAGTGGGTATGGGAAATGACAGATTGTAACTATTGTTGTAGGCTTGTAGCTATACTAGATGTATAGGTGTCTATATCCAAGGTATATAGCTACAGGTAAGTAGTGTGTATTAGTATAGGCAGGTTGTAGCTATACTAGATGTATAGGTGTCTATATCCAAGGTATAGGTAAATATAGCTACAGGTAAGTAGTGTGTATTAGTAAAGGCAGGTTGTAGCTATACTAGATGTATAGGTGTCTATATGTAAATATAGGTACAGGTAAGTAGTATGTATTAGTAAAGGCAGGTTGTAGCTGTACTAGATGTATAGGAGTCTATATGTAAATATAGGTACAGGTAAGTAGTATGTATTAGTAAAGGCAGGTTGTAGCTATACTAGATGTATAGGTGTCTATACCCAAGGTATAGGTAAATATAGGTACAAGTAAGTAGTATGTATTAGTATAGGCAGGTTGTAGCTGTACTAGATGTATAGGTGTCTATATGTAAATATAGGTACAGGTAAGTAGTATGTATTAGTAAAGGCAGGTTGTAGCTATACTAGATGTATAGGAGTCTATATGTAAATATAGGTACAGGTAAGTAGTATGTATTAGTAAAGGCAGGTTGTAGCTATACTAGATGTATAGGTGTCTATACCCAAGGTATAGGTAAATATAGGTACAGGTAAGTAGTGTGTATTAGTATAGGCAGGTTGTAGCTAGTGATGTGCGATACGTATCGATATATCGAAATATCGATATTTTCGTTCAATATCGTGATACAATATTAGCTTTTGGGTGTATCGATACACTGGAATGGACAGTTTAGTAAACATGGTTTTTCTAATTTGTGTAATTTGATAGCTTAAAAAAGCTAGTGTGCATAACTTTCATCGATTTCTTTTACCATTTCTTGACAAATACATCCAAATAGGACATTTATAAGTGTTTCAATATTATTTCAAATATCGTGATACTGTATCGTATCGTGATATTTTTGGCAGCGATACGCAATACTATTATTTAGTGGTATCGCACATCCCTAGTTGTAGCTATACTAGATGTATAGGTGTCTATACCCAAGGTATAGGTAAATATAGGTACAGGTAAGTAGTATGTATTAGTATAGGCAGGTTGTAGCTATACTAGATGTATAGGTGTCTATACCCAAGGTATAGGTAAATATAGGTACAAGTAAGTAGTATGTATTAGTATAGGCAGGTTGTAGCTGTACTAGATGTATAGGTGTCTATATGTAAATATAGGTACAGGTAAGTAGTATGTATTAGTAAAGGCAGATTGTACATGTAGCTATACTAGATGTATAGGAGTCTATATCCAAGGTATAGGTAAATATAGGTACAGGTAAGTAGTATGTATTAGTAAAGGCAGGTTGTAGCTATACTAGATGTATAGGTGTCTATACCCAAGGTATAGGTAAATATAGCTACAGGTAAGTAGTGTGTATTAGTATAGGCAGGTTGTAGCTATACTAGATGTATAGGTGTCTATACCCAAGGTATAGGTAAATATAGGTACAAGTAAGTAGTATGTATTAGTATAGGCAGGTTGTAGCTGTACTAGATGTATAGGTGTCTATATGTAAATATAGGTACAGGTAAGTAGTATGTATTAGTAAAGGCAGATTGTACATGTAGCTATACTAGATGTATAGGTGTCTATATCCAAGGTATAGGCTACAGGTAAGTAGTATGCGTATAGTTAGTCAGGTGTCTATAATATCTGGTATAGGTACAACACTGATTATAACCCAATGATCAAAGACACGCCCACTCAAAATATCAGTGGCACCAGTACTATATGCTTACTATGCAATATAATGTTAGTGCTAGTGGGTTAAAGTTTGCATACTAAATATATACGTAACCACATCAAATGTGTTGCCATGGCAACACACTGATTATTATCTATATATTGTGCATACTATGTAGTGTATCCGTGGATAATGGATGTATTTAATATAATTATATATTATATAATTACATGTATTGTACAATTATTACTAGTGTGAATTGTATCACTGGATTGACGTGCTGGACAGGTTTGATGTACTTCTTGCCAATGTTACTCAACATGACTCATCATCCAAGATCTTCTTCATGTGTTCAAAACTCTCTGATCCCCAGGTAGGATAGATAATAGATAGGTAGACTGACTTACTGATTGACAGACAGACATACATGTAAATGTAGATGGATTGATTGATGGATCACTGAACAGACAAATTGATGGATGGATGTATGGATAGCTGGATGAATAGATCAATGGACAAAGGATCACTGGACAAATGGATAGATGGATGGATGCATGGATAGCTGGGTGGACAGATCAATGGACAAATGGCTGGATGGATCACTGGACAAATGGATCGATGTATGGATAGTTGGATGGACTGATAAATGGACAGATCAATGGATAGATCAATGATTGATATTTGTTAGCAAGAAAGGATAAAGGTCAAAGTTTGGACACATTTACATGTACATATAGTGGTGATGTCATTGGATGGATTGTAACAGGGATGAATTAGTGAATATCTCTACACATGAAATATGAAAGTTATAGTAATGATATCATATATGAACTCTTTGTAAGGTTATATCATATAGCACAAAGGTGATAGTGAGCATATTAATTATAATAATAGACCCCATGTTTATTTACTACGTTGAGTATATGTAATGTACATGTATTCATTAGTATAGTGTTCATTATAATGAGTTGTTAATTATAACAATAGTCTTTATGTTGTTGATTAAACAAACTAAATTGATTTGGTATGTATTCATCATGTTGTGATTATCAGGGTGTACATGTACATGTATTTTATCAGGGTATACATGTACATGTACAATGTATTTTATCATGTTGTGATTATCAGGGTGTACATGTACATGCATTTTATCATGTTGTGATTATCGGGGTGTACAACCATGTACATGTATTTTATCATGTTGTGATTATCAGGGTGTACATGTACATGTATTTTATCATAATTATTGTGATTATCAGGGTGTACAACCATGTACATGTATTTTATCATATTGTGATTATCGGGGTGTACAACCATGTACATGTATTTTATCATGTTGTGATTATCAGGGTGTACATGTACATGTATTTTATCATGTTGTGATTATCGGGGTGTACAACCATGTACATGTATTTTATCATGTTGTGATTATCAGGGTGTACAACCATGTACATGTATTTTATCATGTTGTGATTATCAGGGTGTACAACCATGTACATGTATTTTATCATGTTGTGATTGTCAGGGTGTACATGTACATGTATTTTATCAGGGTATACATGTACATGTACAATGTATTTTATCATGTTGTGATTATCAGGGTGTACAACCATGTACATGTACATGTATTTTATCATGTTATGATTATCAGGGTGTACATGTATTTTATCATTTTGTGATTATCAGGGTGTACATGTATTTTATCATTTTGTGATTATCTAGGGTGTACATGTATTTTATCATGTTGTGATTATCAGGGTGTACTTTATCCTTACCACCTGGAATTCAACACACAAATGCTAATTTTAAATATTATTAGTTATGTTCTTGATTAATGTTTGGTTGCTATGGTAATGAGTACTATCTACACACTCAAATACCCTAAAACTTACATATACACACATTCATGTACACACATACATGTACACACATTCATGTACATACATACATGTACACACACATACATATACACACACATGTACAATATAGTCCAGACATGTGGTCAATTACAATGTGATGTAATATACATTACTATTACCTTAAAAATCAGTATATTACTGTTCCTATTACCTCCTAAGTCAATGTAATATGTTACTATTACTACTTGTATTGCCTTGTATATCAGAATAATTAGTACTGTTACCGTGACTGCCAGCCTAATTGTTATGAATTTCTATAGTATTGAGATTTCTTTAATTATAAGTACATGTATACATTAAACTCCATGGAAAGCAATTATAGGGATTGCCCTCTGGGCCATCTCTCTACTATAAATGAACATATTACTTAAGGTATTACTATTACTTGACTGTCTATTACTATTAGCTCAGTTTTCAAATTACATGTACCTATTAATATTACATACATTGTACATGTACATACATGTACACACATACCTTGAAACAAGTAATCTTTACTATTACCCATGTCTGCAATGTACAGACACAAACTTGTACACACACACATACACGTACATGTACACACATACCTTGAAACAAGTAATCTTTACTATTACCCATGTCTGCAATGTACAGACACAAACTTGTACACACACACATACGTGTACACACATACAGCTGTACATGTACATATACGCACACATACATATACAGATTGTACACACACACATACATGTATACATCTACATACACACACATACTTGTACACATATACGTACATGTACACACACACATCTACCATTTATCATTCCAATATACATGTACACAGGTAAAGAAACATGTTCTAGCTATCCTCAATTTTACGGCTCTTCTTATCGAACACTCATATGCTAGACATATCTATAATTCAACTGAGGTACACCATTCCACTATAACTACATGTATTATTATGATACGCACATAATTATACATGGTGCGGTAATCCTGTTGCTATGGTAATTATTATTGTTGCCATGGTAATGATGTTGCTGCTACATGTATGCACATTTTTTACCTTTGTATTGCTTGTAGTGTTATGGTACAGCAATTGTAGTGATTATTGTTGCCATGGTAATATTTTATTGTTATATAATTATATGACTTTGTATAATTACATGTGTATGTAACTATGTATGTACATGTGTAATTTTAATCTCATGTATTATGTATGTCTCTTTCTATAGCACCTGTGTACGTTGTTAGCCAGTCCAGATCTTGATGTTGTTTTATCTGTTTTGAATCTGTTGTATGTGTTTGGGAAAAGGTCTAATTTTATATCTCGTTTACCAGTTCAACAGAGAAATAATCTAAATTCATACCTTGAGTTTCTAGGAGAGGTCAGCTCATTTGTCAGCTCTTTATCCATTTACCCATCCATTTGTCAATCCATTCATTCATCCTCCATTGATGCATCCATTGTCCATTCATTCATTTTTCCATCCATTCATCCTTCCATTCATCCATCCATCAATTCATCCATCCATTGTCCATTCATTCATTTTTCCATTCATCCATTCATCCATCCATTCATATTTTTCCAGACGTGGGGAGGAGATAAAAATGGTTTTGGTCTAGCACAATGTTGTCGTGATATCACTATAGATGAATTTCCTTCAACTGCTACTTCAGTATATTTTGAATATCAACCAACAGATAATGAAGTGAGTAAAGTTAATTAATGGTGTATATGTATGATGGTCTCTTCCCCTCCCACCCTCTCTATCTCCCTCCCTCTCCCTCTCCCCTTCTCTCTCTCTCTCCCTCCCCCCCTCTCCCCATCTCCACCTCTCTCTCTCCCTCTCCCTCCCCCCTCTCCCCATCTCCACCTCTCTCTCCCTCTCCCTTTCCCCATCTCCACCTCTCTCTCCCTCTCTCTCCTCCCTTTCCCTCCCCCCTCTCCTCCTCTCCCTCCTCCCTCTCACTATTTCTCTTTCTCACTACAGGTAGATTTAGAACAATCAATCGTATATGGCTCAAAATCTATTGTAATGAAAAATGTGGATAAGGTTATTGACATATACACACAATCACACACACACACATCTGGAGCATTCCATTTATATGTCTGTTTCCGCCTCTTTTCCCTTTACATACATGTATATCTCCCCTTCTCCTCATCTCTCTTCCTCTCCCTACTCCTCTCCTCCTCAGCTTTCCGATTCCTTGCCTGATATAATGAGTCAATTAACACAGGCTCATAACATTCCATTAGTACAACAGATGAGACTAATGACTAGATTAAGACTAGCTAAAAACTTTAATAGTTTACAACACAGAATTCGTTGTGTGTTGGTCAGACTACAAGCTATCTCTGTACTTGGTAAGTACATGTAACTAACATGTACATTGTATATTGTAGTAAGTACATGTACACTCAGGAAATACATGTACATGTACATTGTATATTGTCTTTACTCTGTTATTACATGTAACATGTATCATGTATATTGTCTGTACTCAGTAATTACGTACATGTACACTCAGGAAATACATGTACATATACATGTACATTGTATATTGTCTTTACTCTGTTAGTACATGTACATGTACATTATATATTGTCTGTACTCAGTAAGTACATGTACATATACATGTACATGTACATATACATGTACATATACATGTATATTGTCTGTACTCGGTAAGTACATGTACATTATATATTGTCTGTACTCAGTAAGTACATGTACATGTACATATACATGTACACTCAGGAAATACATGTACATATACATTGTATATTGTCTGTACTCGGTAAGTACATGTACATTATATATTGTCTGTACTCAGTAATTAAGTACATGTACACTCAGGAAATACATGTACATGTATATTGTTTATACTTGGTAAGTACATGTATGTTTATGTACATGTAAGTAAGTGTACATTTATACATTGTAAATACATGTATATATTGTCTGTACTACACATTGTAATTGGATGGTTATGTACATGTATGTATGTGTACATGTGTATTGTCTATACTGTGTAAGTACATGTATATGTATGTATAAATATATACTACACATTATAATTGCATGTACATGTATATATGTGTACATGTATAAATATATATTGTCTCCTACTACACATTATAATTGCATGTACATGTATGTATGGGTACATGTATAAATATATATTGTCTCTACTACACATTATAATTGCACGTACATGTATGTATGTGTACATGTACATGTATGTATGTGTACATGTACATGTATGTATGTGTACATGTACATGTATGTATGTGTACATGTACATGTATATATGTGTACATGTATAAATATACATGTATATTGTCTCCTACTACACATTATAATTGCATGTACATGTATGTATGTGTACATGTATAAATATATATTGTCTCCACTACACATTATACAACAAATGTAATTGCATGTACATGTATGTATGTTTACATGTACATGTATATATATTTATTGTCTCTACTACACATTATAATTGTATGTACATGTATGTATGTGTACATGTACATGTATATATATATATATTGTCTCTACTACACATTATAATTGTATGTACATGTATGTACATGTATGTGTACATGTACATATTGTCTCTACTACACATTATAATTGTATGTACATGTATGTATGTGTACATGTACATGTATATATATATATTGTCTCTACTACACATTATAATTGTATGTACATGTATGTATGTGTACATGTACATGTATATACATGTATATATATATTGTCTCTACTACACATTATAATTGTATGTACATGTATGTATGTGTACATGTACATGTATATATATATATTGTCTCTACTACACATTATAATTGTATGTACATGTATGTATGTGTACATGTACATGTATATATATATATTGTCTCTACTACACATTATAATTGTATGTACATGTATGTATGTGTACATGTACATGTATATATATATATTGTCTCTACTACACATTATAATTGCATGTACATGTATGTATGTGTACATGTATATTGTCTGTCATGTTAAGGTTTTAATTAAAATTGCGTATTGTGACTATTGTATGATTAATTTTCCAGGAATTCTTTCATTATTTTAATATTCCACCATTTTGTAAGGTCTATAACATGTATTTAAATTTGAAGCAACATACATGATAGTAAAAATTAGTTTGTTTAAATTTGCTTGTTAAAGTATCTGTGATATAACATCTCATTTAGTTTACTCAATGGCTCCAGCTGAAGTAGTAGATCCTCTCATTTACGATGGTCTTGTTGAAGAACTCATTGATGTTCTTGAAATGAAGGAACCATATGTTCAGGTAAGCCCCTCAGCCCTTTTCTTTCTTATTAAGTATATCACTTTATCAGGAGGTACGAGCGGCTGTTTTGAGAACACTAACAGCTATCATCCATTTAGAAAGAGATCCAAGGTAAAATGTATGATGTACATGTATACATGTATACATGTACAGTCATGCTGTACATGAATACATGTATACATGTATACATGTACATTGTACATTTACATGTACAGCTACACATATACAATGACTTACATATACAATGTACTTGTTCATTAAATATGTATTGATGTACATGTACATGTACTTGTGCTACATGTACATGTATATAAGCACAAATATGATTACATTAATTTCATTAATGTACATGTACATACATGTTCATATACATTTATATGTAAATATATTGAAGTCAATGTTCTATTTTTACTTACATGTACATTGTGTACATGTATGTATGTACATGTATGTACTTGTACTTACATGTACATGTACATGTATGTATGTACATGTATGTACTAGTACTTACATGTACTTGTACATACATGTAGATTTTAATGCTATTACAATAGTATATATTATTATAGATTAGGAGTAATAATTGAGGTGACAGGTGCTACTACCTATCATGGGTTCTTACCAACTCTTGTAAGAGACTGTGTAGCAGCCATTACTCGAGCAGGTGAGTATACATGTAGTTATGGATACATGAGTTATACATACCTACATATGTAGTAGTACTGTGGTGTATAGTGTCATATATACTAATTTAAACACCATTCAATTAGTGATTAAATTAACTCTTCTTGTTTATACATGTACATTATGATAATTATATTATAATGATTATCATTATCAATATTTGCTTTAGGAGATATTGCCCTTTACCTGTTAACTGAATTACAATAGTAAATAGATCAGATTGTACAATAAATACATATTTTAAAACGCTATGTAATTGTTCAAAAGAGGTTAAGTGAAGGATTGTGAATTACTTGTGAATTACTTGTAAAATTACAATACCTGACATTATGATATGTACTTGTAATATGATTCATGTGCCTTCATGAAATAATTAGAGTATATATGGTACTACACTTACACAATGTAGCTATTACACCAATGTCTGACGTTTGGATGTACATGTACTTGTAATATGATTCATGTGCCTTCATGAAATAATTAGAGTATATATGGTACTACACTTACACAATGTAGCTATTACACCAATGTCTGACGTTTGGATGTACTTATAATATGATTCATGTTCCTTCATGAAATAAATAGAGTATATATGGTACTACACTTAGCTACTACACTTAGCTAGTACACTTCCATCATAGGGATAGGGTTTCTTTTTGGGTGGGCGGGGCATTTGGCTCCCTCTTGCTATAGTGTAGCCCCCCCCCTTGGAATTTGTTTGCCAATAAGTACATTGCGATAACTTTGTATGTTGCCCCCTCAAATCACGTTTCACCCCTCCTTGACAAATTTTCTAAATGAAACCCTGTAAGGGTAGGGTTCTTATCAGGGTTTCTATCATTCTATCACCTGCTAACACAAAACACTAGCCATGTCCAGCTCTAGTATGAACACAGATCTTGAACTGTCCTCAGGTCCTGATGGAGTGAGTTTGAACTATCCACTGAATTTTGCGACGGCTCTATTCTCATTTTTATATCACCTAGCAACTTATGAAGCAAGTAAGTCATGTGACTATTACATGTTTATCATATGGTCATGTGACTTGTCACATGATTTGTAGGTGGCGATGCTTTGGTGAATAGTGGAGTAATGGAGTCATTGTTACAAGTATTGGATTGGAGAGCTGTTCAACCTATGAACATAACGGTAAATACATGTACATGTGGTTGTGAACACAATGGTACATGTACATGTATGTACATGTAATATGTACATGTACATGTAGTATGTCATGTACATGTATTATCATAACAGTAAGTACATGTAATATGTACATTGTACAAGATACGTACATGTATGTCAATAAAATGTCACCATAGTAATTACCTTAGTTCTACTGGTCAGTATAGTACAGTAATTACTGTCTCACTGCAGTCTGCAATTACTACTGTTGAACTACTGTAGTGTGGAAATGAAACTTGAGTAATTACTGTACTATATGGTGACTTTTGATGACAGTAAGTACACATGTACATGTAGTATATACATGCATTATTATGAAATTGTATTATTACAATGGTGATAAACAAACTATATAATAACAATTGTATTTGTTTATTTATTATTAATAAATAAACTATATAATAACAATGAGTACATGTATTTGTGTACATACATGTATTTATTTGTTGTTAATATACTATACAATGCATTGTACTCCCAATAAATACATGTAAACTACATGTAGGTAAGATATTTACTATATACATGTAAGTCATGTCTTATTACAATCACTATTTCATTCAGTGTATATGTATGAATTACTGATTTGTAATTAACATACATGTACATGTATTTGAATGACTAGGTTATATCAGGAGCCCATAATGACGTTGACCAGAAAGCGTAAGAGTAGGAGCAGTAAACGACCCCGCATTTAATTAAATTGGTCAAACTATCTGTCTGATTGTCTGTTACTATTTTTAGAACCCATGAAAAGCTCCTGGTTATATGTATATATATTTCTTGACATGTGTCTGTCTCTCTATTTCTAATTTACTGATATGCATCTTTTATTAGCTGGTGACAAGAGCTGTGAGAGTTGTGGATCTTATCACAAACCTTGATATGACTGCATTTCACAGTCTTGGAGGATGGGACAAGATGCTCGAAAGACTCAAAATGGAGGTTGATGAATGCAGAAGAGACGCTCCTAATATTCTGCCTGTTGTGATTAAAACTGCTAATACCACATCTCAATCTGTTCCCATGGAAACTGATGCCCCACCCACTTCAGTCATTGTTCCTTTTGATAATTCAACTGATGCAGGAGGTTCTGAAATTATTCAGTGTATGCCAGAACGCTCAGCTCTTATAAAATCCATATTGAACTTTTTGAAGAAAGCTATTCCGGACCCAACATTTACAGAGAATATTAGAAATTGTAAGTTTAAAGACACAGGATTGTGTGTGTGTGTGAGTGACATTATTATTAATATTTCCTATAGTTGTGGACTCATCATTACCTTCTTCATTGGCTCATGTTGCTAGTAATGCTGAGTACTATGGTCCATCTATTTATTTACCTGGTAAGTGAGAGGGAAAGAGACCAGGAGAAATAGTAAACATTATTATACCAATACATGTACATGTACACAAAGCACTGTATATCTCCAGTCTGAGTTTCTCTTCAAGTCTCATAGAGGGAGAGCAGTGGATATATTATCATACATATATACATGTACATGTAATTACTATGAAGCACTGTATGGTATCTCCAGTCTGAGTTTCTCCTCAAGTCTCAGAGACTGGTCGACAGAAGGTGCTATATTAAAGTGCATAGCTCAATGCATGGTTTGTTAAGGAACATATAATGCCTTCCTTAACATGGATAAGAGCAGCTACACTAACACATTTAAATATTCATTGTCCAGCCATTTTGTATGTCAAACTGATATACACAAGTTTAACTACTTGTAGCTTCATTTGGATGCTCCCTCACCCAACTAGCACTTCCCCATGGTGTTCTCATCAGAAGTAGATTGGTTTATTCAAAAGTTGTTTTAATGTATCATGTACATGTAAGTCCTGTAGATGTTAGTGCATGTACCTCCTGTAGATGTAAGTACATGTACCTCCTGTAGATGTAAGTACATGTACATGTACCTCCTGTAGATGTTGATACATGTACATGTAAGTCCTGTATATGTTAGTACATGTACCTCCTGTAGATGTAAGTACATGTACCTCCTGTAGATGTAAGTACATGTACATGTAAGTCCTGTATATGTTAGTACATGTACCTCCTGTAGATGTAAGTACATGTACCTCCTGTAGATGTAAGTACATGTACATGTACCTCCTGTAGATGTAAGTACATGTACATGTACCTCCTGTAGATGTTGGTACATGTACTTGTAGATGCTAATACGTACATGTACATGTTTTTGTACATGTTGTTATTATTATTTCTTGTTCTCTATAGCAACTGAAGTCACTACTACGTTTATATTTCATGATCCATCGCAATTATCAGCTCTACAAGATAATGGATTACCATGGATAGTACTCAACTCTCTTATTAACAAAAAGGTATCTATTTATGTCATTAATCTATCTATCTCATTTATATATCTTATCCAATCACTATAAATACAACATACTTTCCTGGTACTATACATGTACCTACAATGCCATACATGAAAGAGGACTAATTATATATCTTATCCAATCACTATAAATACAACATACTTTCCTGGCACTATACATGTACATACAATGTCATACATGAAAGAGGACTAATTATATATCTTATCCAATCACTATAAATACAGCATACTTTCCTGGCACTATACATGTACATGTACATACAATGTCATACATGAAAGAGGACTAATTATATATCTTAATACAATCACTATAAATACAACATACTTTCCTGGCACTATACATGTACACACAATGTCATACATGAAAGAGGACTAATTATATATCTTATACAATCACTATAAATACAACATACTTTCCTGGCACTATACATGTACATACAATGTCATACATGAAAGAGGACTAATTATATATCTTATCCAATCACTATAAATACAACATACTTTCCTGGCACTATACATGTACATGTACATACAATGTCATACATGAAAGAGGACTAATTATATATCTTAATACAATCACTATAAATACAACATACTTTCCTGGCACTATACATGTACACACAATGTCATACATGAAAGAGGACTAATTATATATCTTATACAATCACTATAAATACAACATACTTTCCTGCCACTATACATGTACATACAATGTCATACATGAAAGAGGACTAATTATATATCTTATCCAATCACTATAAATACAACATACTTTCCTGGCACTATACATGTACATGTACACACAATGTCATACATGAAAGAGGACTAATTATATATCTTAATGCAATCACTATAAATACAACATACTTTCCTGTCACTATACATGTACATACAGCTGTACAATGTCAAGTACATGTATCTGTATTTCATATACAATAATAAGCTCAGTTTCAAACTCTTCTTATTATCTAATTTCTAATTCCATTTGTTCATCTATCTATCCTTTCATCCAATCTATTTATCAGATCCCGGTAACTAGGGAAGTCCTCAGTGCTCTACCCAGTATCCTTAGTGCCTTGTGTTTAAATACACGTGGTCTACAAACCTTTATTGATGCAGAGCCATTTGATCATCTGTTTGGAGTCCTCATCTCTCTTGAGTATCTTCCTGCCATGAGGAGAAAAAGAGGGAATGAGTCAATGGGTAAGTGGGTGCGGTTTTGAGGATCACATTTGTGTATTCATTAGTGATACACAAAACACATGTATGTACATTGTGGTATATACAATGTATTTATTACTACATATACATGTATTTATTACTACATGTACATGTACATTACATGTGTGGTATGTCTACATGTACATGTATAGTTACATGTTACTAGTATGCCCATGTGCATACTCTCGTACATGTATATAACATGTTTTTATTGTTTACAGTAAAATATGTACATATTTACATGTGTTCTCAATTGACATTAAAATACTTTTATAATTATATACATGTACATGTATGTACATGTACATGTATACATGTATGTACATGTATATACATGTACATGTACATGTATGTACATCTATACATGTACATGTACATATATGTTTACACTACAAGTATGTGTATGTGTACACGGTTCACATTAAATACATTTACATGTTTTCACATTATATTTATATTATTTTATCACAGGTGATACAGCTGCTAACCTAGGTGCTGCAATGGACGAGCTAATGAGGCATCAACCTTTACTGAGAGCAAGTGTGATGTCTGCTCTTATAAAGGTCAGTCTAACACCTTTGACCTTTGTACTCATTTCTAGAACAGCCCCTCTTCCATTTATCCATTTCAATCTTTTTCTCTCTTACTCGCTTCTCTCTTTAGCTTCTTGAAAAGCTGTGTAAAATGGGTAAAACCCCTAATCAACAGTTAGATGAAGTGACGGTTCCTAATTCTAATCAAGTCCCCCTCAAACCTCCGCTAGTTGAAGGTATGACCAGTGACGATGAAGATGATGACGGAATGGGAAGTCACTTATCAGACGAGAAAGAAGAAGATGAAGTAACAGAGAAACATCGAAAGAAGAAGTATGTATTGTACATGTATGTTTAGATCTTTAGTCTTTGAGAGTAGAGAAATATTTATAAACCCACAATAAAAGGAAACTGTAGTTTCCAAGCAAATTATTGAAATAGCAAGTTGTTCTTTGTGCTATAATCTGTACAGTATCACATACATGCAAACCCTTCACTAAATACCAAATTTAGTTCATTTCCTGGCAGTTACCATAGTAACTATTTGTTCGCTATTTTATCTTTCTCATAATTAAAATGAATTTCTATTCTAATATTCTCATAACTTGAACAGCTCTATTCTAATATTTCATATTTTCTCGTAATTAGGAACACCTCTATTCTAATATTTCATATTTTTCTCATAATTAGGAACACACCTCTTCCTCTAACAGAATACACTCAAAATGTTGTACATTTTGTTGATTCTATACTTAGTAACAACTCGACTGATGATCATATTAAAGAATTTGTTACACGAGGAGGTCTTCCTCCACTCTTATCACTCTTCTCATTACCAGCACTACCTCTTAACTTTCCCTCTTCTGTTGCTTGTAACTCTATCACTTCAGCATGCAAAGCTATACTGGTATGTATACACGTACATACATACGTACGTACATACATAGTTACATACATACATACGTACATACATAGTTACATACATACATACATATATACATACATACATACACAATGTACATACATACATACATACATACGTGCATACATAGTTACATACATACATACATACATACATGCATACATACATACATACATACATACATACATACATGCATACATACATACATACATACATGCATACATACATTCATACATACATACATACATACATACATACATACATACATACATACATATATACATACATACATACATACGTACATACGTACATACATACATATATACATACATACATCATACATACATACATACATACATACATACATACATATATACATACATACATACGTACATACATGCGTACATACATACATACATCATACATACATACATATATACATACATACATAAATATATACATACATACATACATACATACATACATACGTACATACATACATAACCTCCTTATAGAACTGTGCTCACGAAGGTAAACTGTTAGAAGAGGCCTTATTGCAGCTGTCTCAAGTATTACAAGATCTTCAGCCATTTATTGATTCACCTGAACAAGCTAAAGAGTCTATGTTACTAAGAGAGATTAATTCTTGTCCATCTCCTGATAACTCACAGTTATTGCATAATCTAACAGCTGCTGGAGGATATATTCAATTATTTATACATTTAGCAAAATGTGGACAGGTAAGTATTTAGCCTACTGTTACTAAATTTAGTATCTTGTTACTATATGTAGCCTATTTTTACTATATTTAGCCTACTGTTACTATATTTAGTATCTTGTTACTATATTTAGCATATTGTTACTATATTTAGTATCTTGTTACTATATTTAGTATACTGTTACTATATTTAGCATACTGTTACTATATTTAGTATCTTTCTACTATATTTAGCATACTGTTACTGTATTTAGCATACTGTTACTATATTTAGTATCTTTCTACTATATTTAGCATACTGTTACTATGTTTAGCATACTGTTACTATATTTAGTATCTTTCTACTATATTTAGCATACTATTACTATGTTTAGCATACGGTTACTATATTTAGCATACTGTTACTATATTTAGTATCTTGTTACTATATTTAGCATATTGTTACTATATTTAGTATCTTGTTACTATATTTAGCATACTGTTACTATATTTAGCATACTGTTACTATATTTAGTATCTTTCTACTATATTTAGCATGCTATTACTATATTTAGCATACTGTTACTATGTTTACTATTTTTACTTTATTTTTAAATCATTCTCTGCCAATCAGATTGAATCCCGCCAATTGTGTGTGAAGCACTGGGCTTCATCTGCAGGACAGGCAGTTCTTACTCAACTCTCAGCTCTTTATCGAGCTCTTGTTTGGGAGGGATTTATAGTTCTAGCCATTGCATCAGAAAGAGACAAAGATGAAGGATCTACTAAAAAGGAAGTAGATGAAATGGCTCCTAAAATGGAATCAACTACCTCGCCACAACCTAAACCTCCTCTTATCGATGAAGTAAAGAGTAAGGGAGAACCGGGAGAGTCAAAGGCATTTATTCAAGCCCTGAAGTCCTTCACTCCTCCTCTAGCAGTCACATCTCGTGTTGGACGCTCTCTTGCAGAACTTATGAGCCTACTTGTAAGACTATGTACGGGACCTTTACAACGCCCTCCTAGAAGGGGTCCAGGGAATGGTGCTGTTCCGTATTATCCACCTTCTGAAGATGCTATCTCAGTATGTACGAAAGTGACTGACCTTCTTTTGGAGAGTCTGACATGGGATGTCCCAATACCTAGTGATGTTCATAATATAACTGATGTAGATGTGAAAGAGTGGCTTTTCTCTGGAATGACTTTCAAGATGTATGCTGTAGATTTCTGTCTCTTGTTACTATTTGATGAACACAAACAAGCCTTTCATCTGATGCTACATTCCTTCTCTAAGAAGAATGTAATGGATGCATTTATTAGGTATGTTCATCAGAGACAGTTTGTTGTAATCATTGTTCAGCCATTTTGTCTGGGGCTAGTGGATATACATACATGTATGTAGTAGGGTTGGATCAATTAATTGATGAATTAATTGAAATTAAAAGTTCTTCTGATTATCAATTATAAGTCTGTGATATCAATTATACTAATTATTCCAAAAGACATAATTTTCAAGCATGTGACACCAAATAATGTACAATATGGAAGTGCCTTTTTGATCATCAAATGGGAGGAGTTTCCTGCATTAATTGACTTAATTGGCCTAATTATTTTCACTGATTTTAATTGATTGTCAATCGATTGATTTTAGCGTATCATCACTATTATGTAGTCATGTTGTCTTGTTCACCTCACTGCATCCTTGTGTAGCAAACTGGTTCAAATACCAGTTTGTAATAGGGATGGATGCTACATTATTAAACTGTTTGTTTTCTCTTAGATATCACATGATTGTCATGTGATTTTAAATACCAAACATGACATTCTTCTTATACATGATGTATTTAATTAACTATCAAGAGATTAATTAATATATTCATTTTTATTAAATGTGTATATCTTTAATCTCCAGATCTTTTCATGCTGCTGTCGATTGTGTTAATGAAGGTTAGACTTGATTCAGTGTTACGTCTGACCTCATCTTTGCCACTTCATCTTAAAAACCTCTTTGTCTTCCCTTATTTGGCCTTCCGCCCTTCTTTCATCTTTTTAATTTCTCTTAAATTTCTCTGTGTCTCTCTGCCTCTCTTCGTCTCTGTCTCTCTGTTTCTCTTTTCTTTATTGTCTAAACCCTTCTCATTTTTCATCCTCTCCATCATTTCATTTTCCCTTCTTCATTCCATTCTCACAAATTCTTCTTATAGTACATGGTCAGTCACGACTCTTCATTGCTGATTATGCTGTGACTTCAGATTTTCTGGAGGCGTGGCTTAATCTAGCTGAAAAGCTCATTGATGCTTCATCAATATTAGACTCAACTCATCTTCTTCCAATCCCACCACCATCTCAAACTGGAGGAAAGAAATTAATGTTTAACCCTTTATTTAATCCACTGGAATTTGTTATTAATGCTCAAAAGGTTTCTTCACCTATCTATCTATCTATCTATTTACACTGTATTTATCCATCCATCCATCCATTCATCTATCTATCTATCTATTTACACTGTATTTATCAATCCATTCATCCATCCATCTATCTATCTATCTATCTATCTCTATTTACACTGTATTTATCCATTTATCTATCCATTCATCCGTCTTTCTATCTATCCTCAATTGATCCTTTCCATATATTCATCTATACTTTTATCTATCTATGTATTCATCCATCTATTTATCT
The DNA here is from genome assembly GCA_947044365.1 of Petrosia ficiformis. Classification (NCBI taxonomy): domain Eukaryota; kingdom Metazoa; phylum Porifera; class Demospongiae; order Haplosclerida; family Petrosiidae; genus Petrosia; species Petrosia ficiformis. Next base: position 1,058,789 of record OX345644.1, read on the forward strand.
ATCAATTTATTTATCTGTCTGTCCATCTATTCATATATTCATACATCCTTTCTCTCACTCAATCATTATCTCAATACACTATTTTATGTTATTCTCTCTCACCTATCATATCATCAGGCTATCCTACCATGTGTTCAGAAGCTATGTAAACCAGAAAATATTACTTGGGTAATGCCAGAAGTTGTTCAACACTTGATGGCAACGATACGACATTTTTATTCTAGTGAAAAGGTTTGTATTCTTTAATTAGAGCATATATGGTAACACTCGGCATTATCTCTATCACTATACAAGACTTTGTGATATCGTTGTTACATGCCATTTGCAACACTATATTAAATCTAACTCCCTAGAATTGACCACACCCATCATGAATAATTAGTACTTGCATACATACATACATACATACATACACACACACACACACACACACACACACACACACACACACACACACACACACACACACACACACACACACACACACACACACACACACATACATACAGTATACATATATTTTTTGAGTGACTTCACTGGTGCATGTAACAATCATGCTAAATATGTTCTTTCCAATATTTCTCACTTTTCAACTAATTAGAATATCATATTATGGTATATTACATAATAGATAATAGAAATTAAATTAGCTGAATTCAAAGGAGAAGAGGTTAAACCTCGAGGTGCCGTGGGAACTGCTTCTGGTAGTACCTCATCAGTTTCATCTCTTAGCACACCATACCTTCCGAGGGTTGATCCTTTGTACTTACAACAGGTACATATATCATGATTGTTGTAACCTATCATGTGACTATCACATGATTTTAGTTAATGGATATGGGATTTACACGTGATCATGCTGAAGAAGCTCTGTTGAATTCTGGAGGGAACTTATCAGCTGCGATGGACTGGATTCTCATTCATCCACGAATTCATGTTCATTCTTCCTCATCAAATGTACGTGTGTGTATGTGTGTATGTGTGTACATGTGTACATGTGTATGTGTATGTGTATGTGTGTATATGTACATGTACATGTATGTACAATGTATGTGTGTATGTATGTACATGTACATGTGTATATATGTATCTATATATGAATGTATGTATCTATGTATGTATGTACATGTGTATGTATGTATGTATGTATGTATGTATGTATGTATGTACATATGCATCTATATATGAATGTATGTATCTATGTATGTATGTACATGTGTATGTATGTATGTATGTATGTATGTATGTATGTATGTACATGTGTATGTATGCATGTACGTACTTGCGTACGTTTGTATGTATGTATGTATGTATGTATGTAAAGACACAAATTGACATAATAATAATTACATAATTATATACACTACATCTCCACATAAATGAAATAACAAACATAACAATTATAGTATATAGAATCTATTACAATATGTAGTGTAATAGATTGTGTTACTTTGTCTGTTAGCAGCTAAAACTGGTACAAGAAAAAGGCACAACATTAAAACAAGTGAAAGTGAAAAACCCGTTATCGGCACAGCACTGGTCATGATCCAGACATCCTTGATGAACACAACAGTCTCCACATACAATAGACCAACAGAAGCATCCATATCCGCACATACCAAAACACTCGCGACCATTGTCCCTATAACCTCTATATGGACATCTACCAGTATCGCAGGAATTTCCATCATTACAAAAAGCCATACGTTTTTGTTGAGCGAGAAATTTTGGACTGCTAAAGGATCTTTTTAAATCACCTTCCAAGTCTTCTTTTCCCATTTTCTGTCTGGCATTAGAGAGTTTGAGAGCCAGCACATAAAAATATATAACTGGAGGATACTGTGTTCCTTCAATTCCCAACTCACTGAGAGATTGAGCTGCTAAAATGACCAGGTAGGCTTCGTCATGTATTGCAAACTCTACCAGGGAAGAGTTTTGGGTTTCGTTCACCATGGTCTGGTCCATCATTTGAAGCGTACTGTTAGACATATTGCGATGTTCTCTCATTATCCTGTCAACAAGAGACACGTATTGTTCCGGAATTACATAAATGGATCTGTTTGTACGATTAGTTTCACCTGAGTGAACGTCCAAAGCTAGGAAGCTTGTGTTATTCACGGTCATCATCGTCATAGGTAAGTCTCTCGGATGTCTCAACATAAAGACGGTCTCTCTATCAATCGTAGCAATTATAATATATGTATCAGTAGTGTTTACTGTGATCAGGAAATAAATGCAACCAGTAGCATCACAATACTCTCCCTCCATTATTTCATTAGTAACAGTGAAGTCATTGAGACCACTTGTATCTTCTGATTCTTGTGGCTTACTGGAGACAATTGCGTTAACTCCAACACCGATGGCTACTGCAGCAACTATGATAACTATCAGTATCATACCAATAATACCAATTAATATCAACCAGAAGTTCTTGGACTTTTGTGGGGTCTCTTTGTATGTTGACTCCTCATTTTCACACACTGTGAACTTCTTGTAGTTCAATGATGAATCCATGATTGTGGACACTTACTAAAGAGCTAACTATCCAATATTGAAGAGTGGTATCTGATAGTGAAGATTGCTAGACTATCTGATAGTGAAGATTGCTAGACTATCTAATAGTAAAAACTGCTAGGCTAGCCAGAAGTAAAGAATGCTATGCTAGCTAGAGTGAAGATTGTTATATTATTTGTATTAATGATAGTAGATCATGTGATATTATACGTGATCACTGTTATTTATACTCACAATTACTACATATTGTTTTCATAAGAAATTTCCCAACCATTGTGACTGTATGGGTGCCTTATACACAATATATATGAATACAAAAATGCATGTACACATGTACATGTATGTAAATGTATGTACATACATGTACATGTATGTGCATGTACATGTAGTTGTACATGTTTGCTTCCATATAATAAAGAATGCTATGCTAGCTAGAGTGAAGATTGTTATATTATTTGTATTGATGTTAGTAGTAGATCATGTGATATTATACGTGATCACTGTTATTTATACTCAAAATTACTAGTTTACTACATGTGTACATATTGTTTTCATAAGTCAAATACCAACCATTGGGACTGTATGGGTGCCTTATACATAAGGAATACAAAAATGCATGTACATGTATGTAAATGTATGTACATGTACATGTATGTGCATGTACATGTAGTTGTACATGTATGCTTCCATATAAGAAATGCATGCTAAATTTAGTATTACTATTAACTGTCCGAATTGCAACAATAACTTACTACATTATTTCACACATAGTTTGTATGTACATGTATGTATGTATGTATGCATGTATTTACATATACATGTACATGTATGTACATGTACATGTATGTATGTATGTATGTATGTATGTATGTATGTATGTATGTATGTATGCATGTATTTACATATACATGTACATGTATGTACATGTATGTATGTATGTATGTATGTATGTATGTATGTATGTATGCATGTACGTATGTATGAATATATGTATAATTATGGCCTGTAGGGCCATCCCTATGATTGCTTTCCCACGGGTTCGAACTATATATATATATATATATATATTCTTGTGTCCACTTCGCGAGTATGCGTTGTATACGTAGTTAAGGAAGTTGCGTCATTCCTAGGGGCTCGGTCAATTAATGGGCGTGGCGCGTAATAGAATGCGCGCTCGAATTCAAGAGAAAGAAAGCTGCTTGTAGCTTACATAGAATTAGAAACTGGAACTACTAGCTAACTATTCTACCTGAAATATATTCCTAAAGTTCTGTTAAAAGGTAAAGAAAGTAGATAATCAAAATAATAACTATAATAGGCTGATGTGTTTCAGGCATGATACTGAATGCTGGACACCATAAAGCAATCATAGGGATACTTTTTTTCTCTATATACACTTGTTGTATACATGTGTATGTATGTTGTAATTTATTATTTATTTTACTTGTATAGCCACTAAGTGAAGATGAAGAACTAGCTCAAGCCATTGCCCTCTCCTTAGGGCAGAATCTTCAATCTTCACAATCAACTGATGATAAAACAGATGCTAAGACAGAGGGAGAAGACACTGAGGAAATATCCCCTCTTAGTGGAATCACCCTTGATCATTTTAGTGACGAGCTGTTGAAAATGGTCTTGGAGGTTGTACCTCTCATTAGAGACACTGTTTATCGAGCGTGTGATCTTCTTGTTGCTTTGAGTAAACGAAATGGACCACAATGGAGAGATATTGCAGTACGAAATGTGAAAGAGAAGGTTTGTGAACTGATAGACAACTATTTGGGGTTAATATAGACTTTATGTCAGCTGACCTAGGTAACGGTTTGTCTCTTCATTTTGATAGCATACTTGAGTCCCATCCATTGTAGAGCACTGACCCAGACTTGAGTCAGTATTCTATAATGAGTGGACATGTCATTGAGTGGATGTTGGTTGAGATAATGGGTGGAGCCAATCCAGGTCACTGCCCTATACTAAGTGGATGTGGGCTGAGTCTCAGTGTAGAGCACTGACCTGGACTTGAGTCCACCCAAAGCACTGACTTGGATTTGAGTCTACCCATTGCTAAGCACTGACATGGGCTTGAGTCCACCCATTGCTATTTAATCACTTGCAATATATGTACTACTTACAATTCTCTTTATCATATTTCTTAGGCTTGTCTTTGCATGCAAGATCTGGTAGAGAAAATATCAAATGATATTTATAGAATAAAAGGAGGTGTGATAGATTCTAGTGCTTTTTATATCTGTCTGTTAGCACTTGTCATGGAAGTGAGTATATGTGTGTGTGTGTGTGTATATAGTGCATAATAAATAATATATGTATGTACATGTACAATGTATATGTGTGTAGACTCTACGCATGTACTGTATGTATGTATGTATGTACATGTATGTATGTACATGTATGTATGTATGTGTGTGTGTGTGTGTGTGTGTATGTATGTATGTATGTATGTATGTATGTACATGTATGTATGTATGTATGTATGTACATGTATGTATGTACATGTATGTATGTATGTATATATGTATGTACATGTATGTATGTACGTACGTACAATGTATGTATACATGTATGTATGTATCATGTATGTATGTATGTATGTGTATGTATGTATGCACGTACATGTATATATGTATGTATCATGTACATTTGTATATGTATATGTACATGTAGCAATACTCTTACATGGTAATAATCTATCTCTCAGGAAATGCCTCTATCCTGTTCATCCATTACTTGTCAACCTGATTTGTTAGAATCATCGATAAGTCTTCTCAGAGTAAGTCAACAGAAATTATCAGTTATGAAAAAAGAGGAACTCAGTCGTCAAAATCCAATGTGAGTTTAGACATGTACTGTACATGTGTATCTATCTATCTACTTATGCTACTCCACTTAAGTTCCTATAGCCTGACTATTGGTTTAGTGTACCTGCTCTGTTGTACTCTACATGCAGTATGGGTTTCAGTTTTAGTCTACATTAGGGCTGGGACGAAGGTTACATGCAGTATGGGTTTCAGTTTTAGTCTACATTAGGGCTGGGACGAAGGTTACATGCAGTATGGGTTTCAGTCTTAGTCTACATTAGGGCTGGGACGAAGGTTACAAAACAACATTCAAAGCTTTGTCAGCAAAAATGAACAAATATTCGAAGGTTTGCACATGTTTTTATCAATGTTGCTCTTACCTTGATTGGGTATAGAAAGCCTCCAAAACTGGATTATTGCTTTATAATGAGTACTAGTCTTGTTCCTGTTGCTGTTTCTACTTGGATCTACTTGGATTTAGCATTGCTGGACTGAGAAATGAGACAGAAGCACCCACAATACAACCTCAACTTTTCTGGAACATGCCCACACGTTTAGATTGCACAGTTACAAGCACGCATGTGCAAACATTAATGGGGGCGTGGCAGCAAAGCTTCAAAGGGAAACATTTGGCTTCGAATGCGCAGCAAACAAACAAAAGTTTGAACATTTGAAACTTTTCCCAGCTCTAGTCTACATGTATAATATACATGTACACATATATACATGTTACAAGCAGTATTGGTTTCAGTCTTACATGTAGTATCTGTCTCTGTCCATTCCCTTCAGTAACTAATACTTAGTCTATAATATACATGTAGACATTATACACATGTAGTATTGGTTTCAGTCTCAGTATTTGTCTCTGTCCATTCCCTTCAGTAATTAATACTTAGTCTATAATATACATGTAGACATTATACACATGTAGTATTGGTTTCAGTCTCAGTATTTGTCTCTGTCCATTCCCTTCAGTAACTAATACTTAGTCTATAATATACATGTAGACATTATACACATGTAGTATTGGTTTCAGTCTCAGTCCATTCCCTTCAGTAATTAATACTTAGTCTATAATATACATGTAGACATTATACACGTGTAGTATTGGTTTCAGTCTCAGTATTTGTCTCTGTCCATTCTCTTCAGTTAGTCTATAATATACATGTAGACATTATACACATGTAGTATTGGTTTCAGTCTCAGTATTTGTCTCTGTCCATTCCCTTCAGTAACTAATACTTAAGTCTATAATATACATGTAGACATTATACACATGTAGTATTGGTTTCAGTCTCAGTATTTGTCTCTGTCCATTCTCTCAGGTGGATGGCCCCTCTTTTGTTGATAATGGAGTTATGGCTAGGAATTGAGAACCTCGTAAAGTGGAATAAACCTCCAGCTAAGGTAAACTAAGTTATGTTAATATCTTATCACAGTGATCATTATAGGAATATATTATATCAAAACTGATAAACTATTCTAACAAGATCAGGATGATGATACATGAACAATGTTATTACATTAACAACTTCCATATAACAACTCCACATAAGTTATTTAACTAGAGTATAAGTAAAGCTATACTTATGTAGAATTGTTATGTGGAAGTTGTTAATTTAATTACATTGTTCATGTATTCACATCCTGATCTTGTTAGAATAGTTTATCAGTTTTGATATAATATATTCCTACATGTTCTTTAATTTCTATATGAACAGGTTTTCATTATAATACATATGTACATTCGTAGTACGTACGTACATGTGCTTATAATCTATATTATCTTCAGTATATTATCTGCAAATGCTATCAGTCCATAATATTTGGTATAGCCAGAGGGTTCTGTACTGTATAGTGACCAGTTAATTATTTTGAGAGAAAAGATATATATTTATTTTAGGCTTTACAAAATAAATTAGTTTAGTTTTGATGACGTGGTACCATCCTAATCTTGTCTGTGTGCCTTTTCTGTTTTGATATCCCCACCTAAATGTTCTTTATACTTGTTCCTGTTTTTCTTATGACTGACTAGTTGATAAATTGTGAAGTAAAATTATTATAAGAACAATTAGAATCAAGTAATAATAATAATAATAATAATAATAATAATAATAAAAATAAAAAAATAAAATAATAAAATAATAAAATAATAATAATAATCTACATTATTATACTCTAAGATAAACATGTCATGTTTAAAAAAATAGATCTACAAAACAACTAGTCTGTTATTACCAAAGTCACTAACATACAAGTTACCTAATGAATCTACTGTTATACCAAATGGTCTATGAAACTCTCCCTCTCCACTACCTCTCTTACCAAAGCAATGTATAAAACATCCATTAGTATCAAATATTGAGATACGGTTATTACCCCGCTCACTAACATATAATAGATTATTATCTATGATGATGGAGGTAGGTTGACTAATTTGACCAGGATTAGACCCTTCTGAACTAAATGTTGAGATGTATTGTCCTGTAGATGTGAACTTCTTGATACAGCGATTACCACTATCTGCAACATACAAATATCCTTCATTGTCAAATGTCACATCATATGGGCTATTGAATTGTGTTGGTGATGAACCATACTGACCGAAACTATGAGAGTAGGTGAGATCATTATTGAGAACTTGAATACGATTATTAAGTGTATCAGCAATGAATATTTGTCCTGTGGTAGGATGAACTGTAATACCTATAGGATTACTAAACTGAAGAGGACCATTGCCTGTCTTACTACTCCCAACTGATTTCACACAATGACCTTCAAATGTTAGTTTCTGTAGTTGATGTTCATCAGTTACTAAAATGTGTCCATCATGAGAGATGGCAACTCCACGAGGCTTAGTGAATTGACCCTCCTTTGTTCCCTTTGTTCCAAATGACTTCACTTTCTTTCCATCCTTGTTTAGTATTGTGATACGATTGGCATCTCTCTCAGCTATTACAATCTCTTCATTCTTAGTGACTACTACACCATATGGGGTATTGAGTCCTGATATAATATTCACTGGTTTACCTCTCATCTCAGGAGAAGGGATGATATGAAGAGTAAAGGGACTACCAGGGATATTCACACCTCCTAATCGTATTGTCAATTGATGTTTTCCTCTGGTACATGGTGTAAAGCTTATATCGTAGTTTCCTGACTGCACCTGGGTCTCATTGATATCACATGATATGAGTTGACTATCATCAGCAGAAGAGAGTTCACAAAAGATGAGGGAGGGAGGAACTGAGAAGGGAGATCCATCTTGAGTCTGGAGGTTAAGAGCGATGGTCGATTTCTTACCAACGTAGCAAGCATTTTTGACGAGGATGGATTTGCCGAACGTTTTAGACTTTAACTGACCAATACCCTCATACATGTATGTATCAACCAATGTCTGATTACTAGTGAATGTGATGTTGGCCTCCTCTATTGGTTGAAATACAACAGGGTTGACATCTTGATTGACTGTTGTCATTACTTGTACCATATTCTGTTTCTCCCTCAATATCTGTTGTTGAGTCCCTACCTTCAGACTCTGTTGTACAAACTCCTCACAGCCTTTGAGCTGTTTGAGGACTGTCTCTGCCTCTTCTCTCTGTTTGGTTAGTAATTGAATTTTCTGTTGTACTACAGCGTCTACCTGTTGAACTAACTGTCTCTGTGACTGTTGAACTAAGTTCATGATTAGTTGAGACTGTGTGTGGATCTGTTTCTTAACATCTTCTCCCTGTTTCGTGACCTCCCTCTCTCGAGTGAAGAGGTTAGTCACTGCTGTATTAGTGTCGGCTACTTTCGTTTTGACTTTAGTGAGGTCGGCCTCTATCTCTTGATGATGTTTAGGGTAGGATTCTGTAATGAGGTTGTAATCATGGTTTCGATGTCGTTTACTAACTGTACAATCTCGACAAATAAGCTCTTGACAGGTTTCACAGTAGACTTTGATTGGCTCGTTATGATCGTTACACTTCATATTTCTATCCTCATTCATTGGAAGCGTATTCAGTGCTGATATGAAGCTATTAATAAGGAAAGCAGTAGGGAATTGAGTGGGTCCTATGTCGGGTAGTTGTGTGGGTTTACGACATGAAGGACAACTTATGAAATACTTGTCTCCCTGTTAGTAAATAAGATAATGTATAAAAAATGAAGTGTTAAAAAAAAACAGATTGTGTGTGTGTGTGTTTGTACCTGTGGTTCTTGTGGTAGTTTCTCAATACATTCTAAACAGAAGCTATGTAAGCATGGAAGAGTTTTGGGGTTAGTATACTGATCCAAACATACATTACATGCTAGTAGTTCCTGAAGAGCAGTAGAAGAAAATTGTTGAGCCATCTCTTTGTCCTTTCTAAAAATAGACTGGTTATTTCCTAATATGGTATATAGAAATATATTAATAGTATCTATTATAATAACTGATAATATTTGTGGTTATGAACAAAAGTGGGATCATTATTTTTATGGGATATGGTAATATTAAGTGCATATAGTAACTAGAAGTTTATGTACTTTGTCATGTCTGTTGAACTCATGGAATTTTAAAATTCATAGTTCTAATAGTATCTTGTTATAATGGTCTTATGGATCATCTCTATGATTAGTGTGGATCCATACTAAATCTTTAATGCTATGAGGCGCTAAATCTTTCCTATAATAGAATAGGAAAGAATTAGTGAAATTCATTCCTGCTAGACCTTCATTTAGAAATATTATTGATGGAGGACAAAAGTTGAATTTTAAAGTCTTTGGAGTGTGACGTGCAGAGGTATACTGCTGTGTCTAATGGCAAACTAAATTTCAAAGGAGGACAAGATTCTAGCAAAAGGGCAAAGGCTGCCCCTAAATGAAGCCATGCCTATATACATTGTTTTAGAAAATTGACAAATGCATATTTACACACTAATCTGTAACAGGTTAGGCTTGATTGCCTCTGTAATTAAAGCTCTCCTAAAATTATTATAAGGAACGTTTAGTATCACTTACATTAAATCTTTCCTATAATAGTATGGAGGTACATTGTACATGTATTTAATGCTGAGGGTCATTATATCTTTCCTATACACATGTACACAGTAAAGATTCAGTATTCTACAAACATGTTAATGTACCAACTGCATATAGGAAATATTCAGTGCTTCCTGTCACTATTTCAATCCTCCTGTATATTAATGTAGAGAAATCTTATAATTTATTAAATATTAATCCTGACCCAATTCCTTTAGGACTTTATCCTGTGAAATAAATCCACTCAAGTGCTTACCTTCAACCATTCAATATTCCGCTATTTTGTATAGGAAGTCATAAAATTTGGTATCCAGGAAGAGCTATTATTAAGCCTCTTAGATACCATAGTTGTTGTCTTGCTATACAAAATAGTTAGTATAGTATTGTTGCTAAGATACCATCTATATCTTGTTTATGTGCTTTCTCGGTTTTGATATCCTCAATGAAATATTTTTATTATGGCCTGGTGGGCCATCCCTATAATTGCTTGTGAGGTGTGTTAATGTATATACATGTATGTATACATTACATTCTTTTATCACATACACATTGTATATGTAATTACGGAAGTTACATTATTCAGGGTGTGGTTAATTAATGGGTGTGGCATGTAAAGAATATGTGCTTGAGTTGCAGATTATAGAAAGTGTAACTAAATTCTGTTTATCCTGTTCTAACTAAAAATCATTATAGAGGTGTAGTTATATACATGTACCAATAATCAGATTGGTAATCTACTGTCATTATCAGCCATTATTTGTAGTGTTGGTTTCACTAAAGATTACTGACTTTAGTTTCAGGATATGAGAATATCAAATTATTAATGATCACCACATATCAATCATAGAAATACTTTTATACATACTTCCTGTTTAAATAATTATACTTGTTCCTGTTCTTCTTGAGAATGACTAGTTGATAAATTGTGAAGTAAAATTACTATAAGATCAAGTAATAATAATAATAATAATAATAATAATAATAAGATAAAACGGGATATAATAATATTCTCTAAACATATTCTGTGATAGTTACATGTACATGTACATAAGATAAAATAATAAAGTATAATGTGTAGGTGTGATCAAAGGTATCGACAATGGAGTAACAATAAATAAATAACAAAATTGTAATAATCTACATTATTATACTGTAAGATAAACATGTCATGTTTAAAATAGATCTACAAAACAACTAGTCTGTTATTATATGTGTCACTAACATACAAGTTACCTAATGAATCTACTGTTATACCAAATTGTTTATTAAACTCTCCCTCTCCACCACCTTCCTTACCAAAGCAATGTATAAAACATCCATTAGTATCAAATATTGAGATACGATCATTACGACAGTCACTAACATATAATAGATTATGATGTATGATGATGGAGGTAGGATCTTTAATTTGACCAGGATTAGACCCACATAAACTAAATGTTGATATGTATTGTCCTGTTGATGTGAACTTCTTGATACAGTGATTATTAAAATCTGCAACATACAAATATCCTTCATTGTTAAATTTCACATCATATGGATAATAGGATTTTTCTGATACTGAGCCTTCGTTTCCAAAACTATGAGAGTAGGTGAGATCATTATTGAGAACTTGAATACGATGATTGCTACTATCAGCAATGAATATTTGTCCTGTGGTAGGATGAACTGTAATACCTACAGGAAAATTAAACTGGAGAGGACCATTGCCTGTCTTACTACTCCCAACTGATTTCTCACAATCACCTTCAAATGTTAGTTTCTGTAATCGATGATTATCAGTTACTAAAATGTGTCCATCTTGAGATATGGCAACTCCATGAGGAAAAATGAATTGACCCTCCTTTGTTCCATATGTTCCAAATGACTTGACTTTCTTTTCCTCCTTGTTTAGTATTGTGATACAATGGGCACCATTCTCAGCTACTACAATCCCTTCATTCTTAGTGGTTACTACACCTTGTGGTCTAATGAGTCCTGATATAATATTCACTGGTTTACCTCTCATATCAGGGTACAGAGTAAAGGGACTTGTTTTCCTCTGGTACATGGTGTAAAGCTTATATCATAGTTTCCTGACTGGGTCTCATTGATATCACATGACATGAGTCGACTATCACCAGCAGAAGAGAGTTCGCAAGAGATGAGGGAGAGAGGAACTGAGAGGGGAGATCCATCTTGAGCCTGGAGGTTGAGAGTGATCGTTGATTTCTTACCAAAATAATAAGCATTCTTGACGAGAACCCATTTGCCAAATGATTTAGATTTTAACTGACCAATACCCTCATATTTATCAACCAATGTGTGATTACTAGTGAATGTGATGTTGGCCTCCTCTATTGGTTGAAATACAACAGGGTTGACATCTTGATTGACTGTTGTCATTACTTGTACCATATTCTGTTTCTCCCTCAATATCTGTTGTTGAGTCCCTTCGTTCAGACTCTGTTCTACAAACTCCTCACAACCTTTCAGCTGCTTGAGGACTGTCTCCGCCTCTTCTCTCTGTTTGGTTAGTAATCGAATCTTCTGTTGTACTACAGTGTCTACCTGTTGAACTAACTGTCTCTGTGACTGTTGAACTAAGTCTATGATTATTTGAGGGTGTGTGTTGATCTGTTTCTTGACATCTTCTCCCTGTTCTGTGACTTCCCTCTCTCGAGTGACAAGGTTAGTCACTGCTGTATTAACGTTGGCTACTTTTGTTTTGACTTTAGTGAGATCAGCTTGTATCTGTTGATGATATTTAGGGTAGGACTCTGTGATGGGGTTCAGTGCATCGATAACCTCATGAGTAGAGAAGGGCTGCCATCCATTATGTTTATCAAGACATTCCGGACATAAGAATCGAGTACACTGTTTACAATAACCAGTAGCAGAGTTCTTATGACAATTACCACAAGAGGCCTTCGGGCCTTCAGAGGCTTTCTTGGGAACAGTAGAAGAGTTCGTTGCCATTTCCTGTGTAGATATAGAGATACAGTTAATGTGACACACCCTATTTTACTAGAAAAGTGGGCTCATTATTTTTACCATATATGGAAAACCTCATGACCTAATAATAAATATTTAATAATATTCATTATGTGGGCGTGTCACATGTTTGGGACTGATCAGATTAGTTTTGGGGTTAGTATACTGATCGAAGCATACATTACATGTTAGTTGTTCATCACGTTCCTTAAGAGCAGTGGAAGATTGTCGAGTCATCTCTTTCTCTTTTCTAAAAATAATTATTTTCTAATATAATACTCAACAATTTTCTGAACACATTGCTGACTAGCTCATACTCACCCCATGATGTTACAGTATAGTGTAGAAGTTGTTAATTTAATTACATTGTTCATGTATCATCATCCTGATCTTGTTAGAATAGTCTATCAGTTTTGATATAATATATTCCTACATATTCCTACATATTCCTTTCATTTTTATTACACAATTAGTCTGTTCATATTTATGATGACCTCAAAATTAGTACATGTTTATGATGAGTAATATAGTTTATTGTCATAAGATTAATACATGATTATACAGTATATATTGATAAAAGATAATTACTGTCTCACTACTGTGGTGTTCAATTGGCAAGTACACATGTAAACTGTGAATATTTGTTATAATCATTTATTCTACATCTGTGTTAAAAACTAAGATAGCTAATGAACAAATGATACGTGATTTCACTAAGAATTTGTGTTTACTTTAAAAACGGGACAGAAAGAAGCAGTAGCTGACAATTGATGCACTCTCATGCCTATAGACCAGATTTGGGAAGTCTCTCCATTCCCGTTTTTGAAATCTTCCAGGAACGTCATATGTAGTTTAAAAAGACAAAAGAGTAACAATAACAGTTAAAAAACAGTCCACTCTTACTTGCCATCTTCTAACGAGTAGTAATGATATTCACAGTTTACATGTGGTCTAATTTTCATACCAACACCTGCAGCCAAATTCCTTAGCTGGGATAAAAAATTCATCTTAGACTCCCTCCCTGCCATCCAATCTCAAAAGGGGGAGGTGTCTGGCTCGCAAGACTATGATAAAGTTAGCCATGATTACTGAATACTGTACACCACAAAGCAGTCATAGGGATATTTTTTCTCTATATATCTTGTTTCAGTAAAGATTTCATGATATGAGAATATCTAAATTACTAATAACCACCACAAATCAATCATAGAGATACTTATATACATACTTCCTGTTTAAGTCAATAGTTTTATTATACTTGTTCCTGTTCTTCTTGTAAATGACTAGTTGATAAATTGTGAAGTAAAATTATTATAAGAACAATTAGAATCAAGTAATAATAATAATAATAATAATAATAATAATAATAATAATATTATAATCTAAGATAAACATGTCATGTTTAAAATAGATCTACAAAACAACTAGTCTGTTATTAAAATAGTCACTAACATACAAGTTACCTAACGAATCTACTGTAATACCACATGGTCTAATAAACTCTCCCTCTCTACTACCTCTCTTACCAAAGCAATGTATAAAACATCCATTAGTATCAAATATTGAAATACGATTATTACCCAACTCATTAACATATAATAGATTATTATCTATGATGATGGAGGTGGGATTAGTAATTTGACCAGGATTAGACCCATATGAACTAAATGTCGATATGTATTGTCCTGTAGATGTGAACTTCTTGATACAGTGATTATCATTGTCTGCAACATACAAATATCCTTCATTGTCAAATGTCACATCATATGGTAGATTGAATTGTTCTGGAGATGAACCTCTCTTACCAAAACTATGAGAGTAGGTGAGATCTTTATTGAGAACTTGAATACGATGATTACTTGTATCTATCAGCAATGAATATTTGTCCTGTGGTAGGATGAACTGTTATACCCATAGGACCATTAAACTGGAGAGGACCATTGCCTGTCTTACTACTCCCAACTGATTTGACACAATGACCTTCAAATGTTAGTTTCTGTAGTCGATGATTATCAGTTACTAAAATGTGTCCATCTTGAGATATGGCAACTCCACAAGGAAAAGTGAATTGACCCTTTTTTGTTCCCCTTCTTCCAAATGACTTGACTTTCTTTCCTTCCTTATTTAGTATTGTGATACAATGCATAGTATTCTCAGCTACTACAATCTCTTCATTCTTAGTGATTACTACACCATATGGGCTATTGAGTCCTGATATAATATTCACTGGTTTACCTCTCATCTCAGGGGAAGGGATATGAAGAGTAAAGGGACTACCAGGGATATTCACACCTCCTAATCGTATTGTCAATTGATGTTTTCCTCTGGTACATGGTGTAAAGCTTATATTGTAGTTTCCTGACTGGGTCTCATTGATATCACATGATATGAGTTGACTATCATCAGCAGAAGAGAGTTCACAAGAGATGAGGGAGAGAGGCACTGAGAGGGGAGATCCATCTTGAGTCTGGAGGTTGAGAGCAATGCTCGATTTCTTACCAATGTAACAAGCACTCTTGATGAGAATCGATTTGCCAAACGTTTTAGATTTTAACTGACCAATGCACTCATATTTATCAACCAATGTCTGATTACTCGTAAATGTGATGTTGGGCTCCTGAGAGGGGTTATTAATGAGGAAAGCAGTAGGGAATTCAGTGGGTCCTATGTCGGGTAGTTGTGTGGTTTTACGACAGGAAGGACAGCTTATGAAATACTTGTCTCCCTGTTAGTAAATACGATAATGTATAAACAATATGAAGTGTTAACAAAAGCAGATTGTGTGTGTGTGTGTGTGTGTGTTTGTACCTGTGGTTCTTGTGGTAGTTTCTCAATACATTTTAAACAGAAGCTATGTAAGCATGGAAGGGTTTTGGGGTTAGTATACTGATCCAAACATACATTACATGTTAGTTGTTCATCAAGTTCCTTAAGAGCAGCAGAAGAAGATTGTTGAGCCATCTCTTTCTCCTTGCTAAAAATAGACTAGTTATTTCCTAATATGGTTAATACATGTAGTTTAATAACTGATAATGATATTCATTGCTGTTATCATGTGAACAGTTTGTAGAAAAGTGGATTCATTATGTTTGCCATATATGGTAATATTAAATACTCTGGAATGGTGTTTTTATAATTACTTGGCATGCAAGATTCTCTACAAAAAAAGTAATATATGAATGTATAGTAATTAATAGTTAGAATAAATGTTAACAATTATTAGTAAATAATAATGACGAGCGCCGTCGAGACGGGACCCTCGCCTACGTGGCAAAGTAATACAAAGCACTCTATTTTTTTATAAATATATAATAAAGTGTATGAAACAAACAATATATAGAGGAGTTTATTTAGGAATAACCCTCCTAACGGTGTTAACTTGGCGACGAAGCCCACAGAAAGACAGACACTCTCCTTTCAGGAAACAACACGACCGCAGCTGGACTCGAACCACAGACCCTTAGATCAGGAGGCTCAAGCTCCAACCACTAAGCCATGCTGCCTCCTAAAAAGAGTGCCCATCAAACTGGGACTATTTGATAGAAGGAAACATATATATATATATATATATATATATATATATATATATATATATATATATATATATATATATAACTTTATATCCTAAAAGACAAAATAACAATATCAATGAAAGCATGTATAATTTGTATATATATCTTACATCTTATTATCTGTTTCCTTCGAAAAAGTACCTCTAAAGTCTCCGTGTGAAAACGAATCACCTCTACCACGTTTTTAGTATGCAAGCATGCATGTACGTGCACATACCTGTAGGTGGAGCTAGGTAGCTTTCTATCTTGCATCAATGGTGGTGTAGTAGCAACCATTTCCTCTTCTGTTTTGGTCGTTTGAAATGTTTCTTGGCTAGCGACAGCCATGAAACAGGATCACTTGTGTTTGTGTGTCCATATTTACTCTCGTTATTGCCCTCGTTTCATCTTAAAGTCGTGAAACGGTAACTGTGAGTTATAAAAATTGTCATAACTTTAGAACCAAAAGGTTTTAGAAGAATTCCTACGTTATTTTTTTTTCTTGTATAATTTAAAGTCTACCAGTACCCCGTTTGAAATTTCAATGTCTTTATTTTTCCAGAAAAAATGCTAACAGACACACACACAGACAAAACGAAACCCTACACCTTGGTATAGGCACCTATATATTTACCTATACCAGTATAGGTACAACACTAGTTTTAACATCGCACTACTCAGGTGGGCCAAAAATGGAGTCCCATCCTAAATGCTCTACATGTACCTTGGGTATAGACACCTATACATTTACCTATACCAGTATAGGGACAACATATACTTGTACAATAATAATAGACCAAGCAAAAGGAAAGAAAAATAAAGAAAAATAAATTAAAGCATTAAACAGTAAACAAAAATAAAATCTACCCAGTGAGAACCTTCCCTGAATGTGAAGATGCAAACAAGTAAGGTAGGGATGATATGATAAAAACATAATTATCACTCCATTATCATACACAAATACAGTACTCCTTAATTCTAGAATTCCTGTAATGTAGTATAATCGTATCATCTCTACCCATGTTCAATGTACAAACACCCTTACACTACTTGCAGTAATTTTTTCATGTCTAGTTTCAAAATCAAAATACCTAAGCCATCCCTACATATAGAGTAATAACATACTCTCTGATACATACATGCTTACATATATATATGCATTCGTATAGGGACATCAAGCTATCTGGTTGTGGTTTGAGAATATGAACAGCAGATGGTGTTGCTACACTGGTGACATTAACAAGAATATAGAGGCTGCTTATAGAGATGGAGAACCTGTTGCTAGGTATGTCGTTGTTACTCTTTTCTGTTTCAACCATTTTATTAATATGGTTTCTTTCTTTACAGGGTAGTGTCAGGAAGACAAAGATATACTATACAGTTTAGTTCCATGACACAGGTGAGAAAAAAAAAAACGCAGTGAGCAGGATTCGAACCTGCGCGGGCATAGCCCATTGGATTTCGAGTCCAACGCCTTAACCACTCGGCCATCACTGCATTATAGAATATTAAAAGTTCTTAATTCGTTCTAATCACTGTTCTCTTTACCTTCCCTAGGTCAATGTGGAAACGGGTACTCATAGGCCAGTAATGAGATTAGAAGTTCCTAAAAAGAAAGAGGGAAAACAAGAAAATGTAACAGAGAAAGATAATGAAGATGATATGCAGACTAACTTTGAAGGTAAGCTGTGTTATAAACGTTGTTTTTTTACTGACTACAGTGAGACATCTCTACAGAGGACACCCCTGTATTAAGGACACTTACAAATGTCCCAAACTGTGCTTTATAACATAATTCATCCCTGTAAACGGGACACTTATATTTGTCTCAAGGGTGTCTGGAATAGAGGGGTTCCGCCTCTACTATTAATTAGATACAGCATATATTCAAGAAACCATTTTATTATGATAGCCTTTGAAAAGCCTTTGAAACACAGTGAACAATTAATGGATCTACCCCAGTGTGAAATTGTACAATGTATATGATTATAAGATATTGAATGTCTGTTAAATATTTTATTCCTAAGATGATTTGAAATTCAATAATTTATATCGCTGTTCTCTCTTGTAGTTCCTCCAGAGTTTTGTAGATTCTCTGATGAACAAGCGGCTTCTGTTGTAACGTGAGTTTACAAATACATGTAATTGTACATGTACACGTACATGTACAATTAGAAATCACCACATAGTAATAGTAGTCACCATTACATTACATGTGTACTTTACTAAGTACACTTACAACTGTAGTACAGTACAAAGTAGTAATGTTGATAGTACTCTGTGTAGTGCTATTATACAGTGCAGTATAATACACTACACCATAGTATACTGTACTACACTATACTACACTACACTACACTATACTACACTACACTACACTATACTACACTATACGACACTGCATGTACTGCAATGTATTGTACTGTTTAGATATACTTTGCTACTGACCATGTTTCATTCATTAGTTAATTGATCATGTGTTCTTCATGTGCTAATCACATGACACACAGGTGCTGTACATACTTACTATCAGCTGAGATAGATCCAGATACACTCCATGCAGACATGAGATTACTTCTCTCTTTGACACGCAATCCCGAATTATCTAAAATATTCATGAAAGAGAGAGGACCTCATGCACTTTTAGTACTCACACAGCGATCAAGTTTTCAAGGGTTTTCATCTCTTTCATCTCTACTTCTTCGCCATGTTCTGGAAGATGGACCTTTACTTGAACAGTGCATGGAAAACATATTCCGTGGTGTCATATCAGGAGGGATTAACGACTCAAAAGAAGTTAAAGCTCACGGACCCGGAAGACGGGATCTAGATTACGTCTTACGTAGATTAGCTCCATGTGTTTGTCGAGACAAAGACCTTTTCTTGAGAACTACATGTCAGGTGTTACGTCTTACAAACCTCCCCCCTCCTCTGGAAGACTACCTCAGTCATCCACGAATCCAACCTGCTATTCTCAAATGTACTCCAGCAACTAAAAAAGACGCTATCCCTTTGACACTCATACAACAAAACCTACTAAATTTGCTCATAGATCATCTATGCGCTGATGCATTTTTAGAAGATGGACCTACGAGTAAAGACTCTACTCCAGTCACAAAAATTGACGAAGATACTTCAGAGAGTTCCGCTGTCCCGAGGATACGTTACAGTTTACAAGTTACTCGGACAAGACGAGGTTCTTACCGACGACAGATTACTGATAATGATGATGATGATGATTTCAGGTCTGAAGATATGACTCTAGATTCTGAACCTGTTTTAGAAACTGGTCAAACAAGTTCAAGAACTGGTGAAACCAGTACGGTTGATAAAAGCATGTCAGAAGAGACTGGAGATACCAATAAAGAAGATGACAAGACAAAGAATCATTGCCCCTTGCTGTCTCAGGCAGCCATTTTGAGACTTCTTGCTGAGTTGATTGAATCTTACCCAGCTTGTGCAAGAACGATAATTGAAAGCAGTAGAAATATTAAAATCCATCGCAAATCAAGTCAACAAGTTACAAAAGTATGTATTTATACTGTACTATAGTCATTCTATTGTACATGTATCTATTTATACATCTATCTATCTATCTATCTATCTATCTATCTATATATCAGTCTGTGTGTATGGACACATGATATAATTATATATATATATAATATATATTGTAATATATATTATGTATAATTATCATACAATGTACATAATGATTATATCACTCTCAGGAGATATCTATCTTGGCATTCATATTGGATCATCTTCTACCAGCCTCATACATACAAGGAAGTTCAGCCACACAGGTTGCTAAGCTAGCTAAAGTATTTCTACAGTGTCTAGCAACAACAGCTCTACCTACTGATGCACTAAACATCTTTGTGACAGAATTTCGAGCAGGTTTTTCAAGAGCCTTATTGCTCCCAGAATCTCAACTGAAACATCAACGTATACGAGCTTTATCTGGACTTTTGGGTCAAATCGTGGAACCCCAAACTGGGTTTTCATCTCGTTCAAATATAAATCCCTCTCAGTTTGTACGAATGCTGATTCGCAAAGGTTTCATAACCGATCTTTCTAAAGCCATTCATAACCTTGATCTAAGCAGTCCATTGCTTACAGCAACTGTCAACAGTATCCTTAAACCACTAGAGTGTCTTACGAAAATTGTCACCCAATTTTTAGCAGCTCAGAAGAGAGGACAGACTTTACGAGTGAACCCAAATCCTGTCTCTACTAATAGTCAATCATCAGACAGGACACAAGAGAGAGAAGATGTACCTCCTGAGTCTGTAAATAATGTAAATACTAATGAAAGTGTTGATATGGGACAAGAAAGGGTGGAGTCTGGTTTGGAAACCACATCTAATGATATGCTTAGTAA
The DNA here is from genome assembly GCA_947044365.1 of Petrosia ficiformis. Taxonomy (NCBI): domain Eukaryota; kingdom Metazoa; phylum Porifera; class Demospongiae; order Haplosclerida; family Petrosiidae; genus Petrosia; species Petrosia ficiformis. The sequence continues at coordinate 1,080,031 of OX345644.1, forward strand.
GTCTATCTGAACAGCTCTGTTAGTACGTTGTGTGTGTGTGGGTGTGTACTCATTGAAAGCATCTATGATATCTTGCCTCATCTTTTTGATTCATGTCTGTCTGTCCGTGTCTATTTGTCTAACTATTTGTGTGTCTGTTTGTCTGTCTGTCCGTTGGTTTGTGTATTGTCTGTCTCTCTATCTATTCTCTTCCATCTGTCTGTTGGTCTATCTGTCTATTCTCTTCCATCTGTCTATCTGTCTATTCTCTTCCATCTGCCTCTATCTGTTTGTCATATCTCATGTTCTCCTCACAGCCAACCAATCAATAAATGATAGTACATTAGCCACACCTGATATTAGTTTGATTCCACTTCATGAGGAAGACGAAGAGATGACAGAACCTCACGATAATGTTAATGAGGAGAATGTTGAAAACGAAGTGGAAGATTTGATGGTACAGGAAGCTATTTCTATAGCACATGAATTAGGGAGACGACGTCGACAGGTTACAAGTGATGTCATTGCTGGTAATGATGGAGAAGAAGATATGGATATACAGGTAACCACATTTGACATATTAATATACACACACACAAACCAAGGTTTAGCTAGAGCAAAGGGTGACAATGTCAAAGGCCTAATTTCATCCTTGTGGCCACATCAAAGGAATTGAGATAAGGAAAGGAGGGCAGCGCCTCTCCTTTGCCCCTTTGGCTAAAACCCTGCAAAAACACATACACATGTTACATATTTATATTTATTGATAATAGGAAATTGTTGATGAGTTACTAGATAGAGAACCAGGTAGTCATGGCATAGGACCAGGAGCTCTGCTAGAGGATGATGATCACCATGGTAACATAACATACACAATTCATAATTTTGCATGGACATATACACTAATGATTATAACACTCATCACTGTCTGTTGTTGTATCCATAGTAACAAGTGGTTCAGAATTAACGGATGAAGATAGTGAGGAATGTGAAGAGCCTGATGCTGATAATTATAATTCAGCTGGTGAGGAGATAGAAGAGGAGGAGTTTGATGAGAGTCAAAATGAGAGGTTTTCTCTTCAAGGACGGGGGAGATATCCTCTTCCTCAAGATCGAGATGAAGATCATGATGGTATGTATGTATGTATGTACATGTATGTATGTAAACTACGTATGTATGTATGTACATGTACGTATGTGTGTATGTTTGCATGTATGTATATGTAAACTATGTACTATGTATGTATATGTATGAATGTACAATGTACATGTATGTATATACATGTATGTATGTACATGTATATATGTATGTAATTATATGTACATGTATGTATATTATGTATGTATGTATGTATGTATATATGTATGTATGTACGCACATACATATCTACATGTATGTACTATGTACAAGCATGTTTTAGTGTAATAAGTGTGATAAGTGTAATAAGTGATCATATTAAAATTATATTAGTAGATACAAGTGATAGTCAGATCAGTACAGATGTAGTAGAGGAGGATGATAACCCATCTGATAATGAAGATCACTCCACAGACCTATCGGATGAAGAGGAGGAGGAGTCCATGGTTCTTGATCTTGAAGAAGATGAGGTATTGGAAGACAGAGAAAATGTCACAGGACAGGATGAGGTAAGACTGGAAAATAATCACATGACTATCACATGACAATCACATGACTCATTTATCAATTCAATGCTACTGTGATTATTACAATAATCACATGATTATGCATGACTATCACATGATATCATTCATGAATGGACAATAGTTTGTATTATCAATTCAATGCTGCTATAGTGCAATAATCACATGACTATCACATGACATTTAGGAAGAAGTAGTAGAGGAAGGAGGTGATGATACATTTGATATAGAAGCTGATGATGAAGAGGAGGAAGAGGATGATGAGGTTGAGGAAGAAGATGAAGAAGGACTAGAATTAGATTATGAAAATTTAGATTTATATGATGGAGATTTACCTGAATATGTACATATTGACTTCCCTCCATGGGGATTTGGATTACGTGAGTCTGTGTCTGTGTGTCTACTAGTTATATGTACAGTATATTAGTACAGACATGTACATGTACATGGTGTACATGTCTGTGTATCTGTGACTATACATGTATAATTTTAAGTTGGTGTCTGTGTACATGTGGGTGTGTATATATCTATGTCAGTAAAATTGTCTCTCACCCGTAATTATATTTTTCTAAACAGGTGATGATCCAATGGACATCCATTATCTAGGTGGATTCCCTTCGCTACTCTCTAGAGCTTATCACATACGATCAGGCAATGCAATGGATAATGTATACACAGCTCATTCCCTTCCATCATTACCTCAACATCATCCCTTATTAGTACGCTACGCAGACCACCCTAGACATCAGTTAAATCAAGATCACGTTTCTTTACCTGGGGGTAACGCCCCTGCTGATATTCAACGGTCTAATATTGTACAACAATTGTTAACTAATATAAGTACATCTGTTGGTACCGATGAGGTTCTTAGTTTCAATGTTGGAGGATCAAACCCTCGACAGACCAGCTGTGAGTAGTATTATAATACATACATACATTCATGTACATACATGTACATACATGTACATACACATGTACATACATACATACATACATACATACATAGTGATATACATAGACATACATACATACATGTACATACATACATGTACATACATACATACATGCATGTACATACATACACACATACATACATACATACATACATACATACATACATACATACATACATACATACATACATACATACATACATACATACATACATAAATACATAGTGATATACATAGACATACATACACACACACACACACACACACACACACACACACACACACACGATATATTAATATTATACACTTTTCATCTTCCATACATACAGCTGTTCGTGTACCTGAACCAGAGTCATACAATGTGTCTCTATCAGGTGGAGGAGAAGACTTAGCTGAATCAACAGGTATTCCTGACAATCTCTCAAGATGGAGAGAGGAGTCTACAGCTATTGATGGTCATACTGCATTTTTATGTATATCAGCTATACGTCCACTTGTAGTTAAACAATTAAAGACGCTTTTTGAGGAAGAGCAAGCTAGTAAGAAAAATGTTGAAGAGGCGAAGAAACCTAAGACTGTATCGAGTGGTGAGACTTCAAGAGGACAAGTTATATCAGCTCCTAATCCTTCGGATGAAGCCACACCTTCTACTGTCACACCTAGAACTGATTCATCATCCGTTGAACAATTACAATCTAGTTTAAGAGCTGTAGCTGATGCCCTAGCTCAAACTGTAACAGATGTGAGAGAGACTCAATCGATGATAGAAAATTCAAGTTCGCAAGAGGAATCAGGTCCTTTAGAGGGAAGGGAAGAGAACCAAGAAGAGACCTCGACAGAAGAAATGGCTCATTTACCACCCGATAATACACCTAGTGTTACCTCCTCACAAGACACACCCATTTCTCATTCGGTTGTAGGTATGCCTGACTTGTCCACATTTGATGGATCACAAGATTCAGCACGTGCCATTCTATCCCAGATATCTCCTGATGATCCTCTTTATACATTTCTATCAGCTGTTGCTCGAGCTCCAACTCCACCTCTTCCAGAGAGCACATCTGAACCAACATCCCTATCTCCTGCTCGTGTTCCTCCATCCACCTCATCCCCTCGTCTCCCTGTCTTTACTCAAATGCAACCAACAGATATTTTGACTTCTCCTAGTACTATTCAAGTCTCTGTCATCCAGAATCCCAGACCACAGGATCAGTCTCAGTCTCTTCCTTCGCTCACAGTTAGTTCTATTGACGTTAATAATCTTGCAACTCGAGTATCAAATTTCTTGACTCAGATGCATCAATCTGATTCTCAATCTTCACAGACTCATTCCCATTCTCAATCTCAACACCAGTCATTGGAATCAATCCCTTCTCGAGGTAGTCAAAGCTTGTTAGCAGCAAATAATTTAGCAGATGCTTTAGCGACAGAACTAGCAAGAGCAGTTTCAGATCACTTAACACCAATAACCACACCCACCATCACTTCTTCCACAACATCCACACTCCCACCTCCACCATCACAATCCACATCAACTTCAGTTCCTACTTCTTCACTGACCTCACAAACTACTGGTTCTCCGAGTCCATCAGACACTCTAGCTCCAATGTTATCCTCTTTACAAATGCCAAATCCTCAAGTATCAGATGACCCTCATCATGTGTCACATGACCCTAGTCATGTGACATATGAGGATGTTTATGAGGGAGAACGCATTGATGCTGTTGCTCGTTTTAATTTCTCCTCTCCTGTTAATACCAGTCAATCTGTAACTGAAACTAGTCAAACCAGTCAAACCAGTTCCACTACTTTAACAAATACTAATCAAACAATTTTGTCAACTAGTCAAACAAGTACTTCAATTACACAAACAAGTTCATCAACCAGTCAAACAGGTTTATCTAGTAATTCTCAAGATTCAACAGCTACTGGTGACTTTCCTGAAGGAATTGATCCAACATTCCTAGCTGCTCTACCAGATGCCATAAGACAGGAAGTCTTAGGTCAGTATGAAAGGGAACAGAGACAACAACAGACAGGATCAGCCACTGCTGTGGTTCCATCATCAAGTGTTACCACAATTAATCCTGAAGTATTGGCTGCCTTACCTCCTGAAATACAGGAAGAGGTAACTATGAATGAGTGTGTACATTGTATAGAATCTCAAATTGGTGGACATAATACTAGTTACTCTACACTACAGTATAGTACTGTACACTACACTGACTATAGGGATTTTATAGTGGTATACTATGTACTATGCTATACTATACTATACTGTACTATACTGTACTGTACTGTACTATACTATACTGTATTGTACTACACTATACTGTGCTATACTATACTGTGCTGTACTGTACTGTATTATACTGTACTGTACTATACTATAGTATAGTATAGTATAGTATAGTATAGTATAGTATAGTATACTATAGTATAGTATAGTATACTATACTATAGTATAGTATAGTATACTATACTATACTATAGTATAGTATACTATATAGTATAGTATAGTATACTATACTATACTATACTATACTATACTATACTAAACTATACTATACTATACTATACTATAGTATAGCATAGCATAGCTTAGTATAGTATACTATACTATACTATACTATACTATACTATACTATACTATAGTATACTATACTATACTATACTATACTATACTATACTATACTATACTATACTATACTATACTATACTATACTATACTATACTGTATTATACTGTAGTTCATATAATATTGATTTGGATTATTATTATTTTAATAGGTTCTACAACAAGAGAGAATAGAACAAGCAAGAAGAATATCAACAGATCCCTCACAACAAATGGATGCCACTTCCTTCCTCACTTCATTAACACCTGATCTTCGTCGTACAATCCTCTCAGACATGGATGATACACAATTGAACCAGTTACCAGAAGAAGTTGCCTTGGAGGCACGAACATTACGACAGGAAAGAGAATCTCGTCACCGCCATTATTTAGCACAGCAGATGCAGTCTCGTTATGAACACATGTTAGAAGCCCCTCAATCTGGTCCAACATGGACGCACATGTTGAATCATGACACCACTGGAGGAGCTGGATCACATTACCGCTACGCTGTATTTAATTTAAATCCACAAATTTTGGAACGCGTTGGACATGATCGTTTTAGTAGCCTCATACCCTCGTCCTTGACTCACCCCCTTTTTCAAAGAGATGGAGATTTAGGTGATAAACAGATTCTTGATCAGGATGGTCTCTCGTGTTTAATAGTGCTTCTGTTTCTTGATCAGACGAAGCTACATTTTAATCGTCTCTTTCGAATATTCCGTAGTCTATCACAACACCTCCCCTCCCGATCTTGGCTTATCGCCAGTCTATTATCGATACTTAAAGAAACAAGTAACACATCACCTACCCATACCTGTCCACATCCCCAAACATCAACTGGTGGCCAGAATACCTCTGACACCATCACACAGTCTCTAGTATCCAGTAATAATCACTGGTTGAATATGACAATCAGTGCAGCTCTGGGTTCCCACGCTTCGGTTTTTGAATTTACAAGTTCTGGAGGGAAAGTACCTCACACAGATATATACATACATCCACACGCTGGTACTACTATATGTAACAATGTACTAGAACTGTTAATATTCCTGGCACGTCAGTTCCCATCTTCGTTCCTTCCATCAGAGCTAATGCCAAAAGACAGTAAAGGGGCAGAGTCAAACCAGTCGTTAAATGTTTTGAGCAATTTCTGGCAGATTTTGATGAAATTGGATGCTGTGAGTTCTCGTAAAGGCAAAGGTTCCGCTAAAATCTTTCAGTATCAGGAACCAGTACAGAACATGACCGAGGCTGACCTGTTCATCTCCTCATCTATTGGTGCTCTGATGCAGTTGTTCGATCATCCGGTGATTCAAAATAGCGTGACTCTAGTTGACAAGCTTCTGAGAGTATTAAGTGTTGTATCTGGTGCTATACCCAAACAAGGCCTCTCACGTACAAACAAAGAACCCAAAAAGGAGACTAAAGACAGTACAAACAAAGATGTTTCTAGCAAAGATGAAATAAAAATAAATTCCATTGCTGGTCCTTCAACAACTGAGTCATCCTTAACTCCTAAATGTTACGTATCTTCGATAGTATCAATCAGTTTATTAAAACCAGCCATTGGGGTACTCACCTCTGGTAAATGTACCGAAGATTGTCTTGATGATGTCACTAATCTTCTTATTAATTTATCTCGATGTAGCGTATCCACACGTGAGGCTATTCTACTTGTCTTGCTAGAGGGAGTAAAAACAATAGGACAGGTATTGTGTAATCAAATATCAGTATTGCTAAATGAATTGAGTGAAAATATGGTCTTCTTGGTTAACCGTCAGTCTAGTATCAACTCGAATGAAGAAGCCATTGAATCTACTGATATTGATGAGTCTGCTTCAGTTCCTTCTCTTGGTACCACTGAAGGAGTTGTGCTTCCGACACTACAGGGGAGAGGGATTTTAGTTGACCACTCAAATGATCTTCACCTTCCGTGCATGGGGCCGCTAATTTGCAAAGGATCTCAACAATCTTTCTTTTTGCGTCTTTTAAAAGTCGTTTGTCAATTACGAGAGTCCGCCCAGTCTGCTGTTAATCAGACCCAAACGAGGAATGAAGCTGCTACTCCTCCAGGATCTCTCGGAGATCCTGTTTCACTTCTGTTAGCCCCCACTCCAACGATTAGTACACCCGAGAATCAAGAATCAGGTAGAGTGAACAATAGAAATGCAAATGAAGCAGGTGAAGAACAGGAAAGACCCTTGTCTCAAGGAGATGTACCCATGGAAGACCAGCCATCAAATATCTCAAATCAAGAAACGGTTACTAAAGATGATAATAAGCACGGTTTTGTTATTCCATCTTTAAGTATGCAGCTCGAATTGGAGGAGTTATGGACAACCCTTAGTGATTGTCTTGATGCTTTAGCAGGAACATATGATCCTCATGCCGTCCTTGTCCTCCAATCAACTGTTGAGGCATTCTTCCTTGTTCATGCTGATCAAAATGAGGAAGTTCGGTCAGCTGGTAGAGAAAGACGTAGCCAAAGTCGCCAACATCAACGCCGACTACCTTCATTTCATACTATTAGCGATACTGAGAGTAGTATCGGTTCACCAGCTCCCTTTGAGGTCTATAGTCCGGTTCCTGGAACTCCAAGTGCTGGAGATATTGAGAGTAATGATCCATATGCACACTTACCTCCTGATACTGCGAGATTCCTAAAATTTGCAGGTGAGATTTTACATATGTGAATGGATGGATGGATGGATGAATGGATGGATGGATGAATGGATGGATGGATGAATAGATGGTTGGATAGATGGATGGATAGATGAATGAATGGATAGATAGACTAGTGGGTGAATGGATGGATGGATGGATGGATGAATGGATGGATGGATGAATGAATGGATGGATAGATGGATAGATGGATAGATGGATGAATGGATGAATGGATGGATGAATGGATGGATAGATAGACTAGTGGGTGAATGGATGGATGGATGGATGGATAGATGGATGAATGGATGGGTGAATGGATGGATGAATGGATGGATAGATAGACTAGTGGGTGAATGGATGGATGGATGAATGGATGGATGGATGAATGGATGGATGGATGAATAGATGGCTGGATAGATGGATGGATAGATGAATGAATGGATAGATAGACTGTGGGTGAATGGATAGATGGATGGATGGATGAATGGATGGATGGATGAATGAATGGATGGATAGATGGATAGATGGATGAATGGATGGATGAATGGATGGATGAATGGATGGATAGATAGACTAGTGGGTGAATGGATGGATGAATGGATGAATGGATGGATGGATGAATGGATGGATAGACTAGTGGGTGAATGGATAGATGGATGGATGGATGAATGGATGGATGGATGAATGAATGGATGGATAGATGGATAGATGGATGAATGGATGGATGAATGGATGGATGAATGGATGGATAGATAGACTAGTGGGTGAATGAATGGATGAATGGATGAATGGATTGACTAGTGGATGAATAGATGGATAGTTAAATTATACAATTACTATTTTATTTATATATAGAGCGACATCGTACTGTACTAAATCAGATACTTAGACAAAGCACTATACCACTCTCTGAAGGCCCGTTTGCAGTTTTAGTCAACCACACGAGGCTTTTAGATTTTGATGTCAAGAGACGATACTTCCGTCAAGAACTTGAGCAACTAGATGAGGGACTAAGACGAGAAGATCTTGTTATACATATTCGAAGAGATAGCGTCTTTGAGGATTCTTATAGAGAACTATATCGTCGCTCACCCGAAGAAATGAAAGCTAATCTCTATGTCACATTTGATGGAGAAGAAGGGCAGGATGCTGGAGGACTCTTAAGAGAATGGTACCTAATTATAGCTAGAGAGATGTTTAATCCAAATTATGCTCTCTTTAAGACAACACCCGGAGACAGAGTCACATACATGCCAAACCCAAGCTCACATATAAACCCCGAACATTTAACATACTTTAAATTTGTAGGCCGAATTATTGCTAAAGCAATCTACGATAATAAATTACTGGATTGTTATTTCACTCGATCATTTTACAAACACATATTGAGTAAACCGGTTCGTTACACTGACATGGAGTCCGAAGATTATTCATTTTATCAAGGGATGGTATACCTGTTAGATCATGATATTAATGAAGTGGGAATTGAATTAACTTTTACTACTGAGGTATGATTCACATGATGATCACATGACATACATATGACACACACCTTACGTACATATGACACATGCACACATGAAGCACCCATGGCATACATGTACATATGGCACATATAACATCACATGACACAACCACTCATGTACATGTGTAAGACATACACATAAGACACACATGACACGCACATGACATACATATGACATACATATGACATACATATGACACTCATACATGTGTATATCACACACCAGATACAGATACACACACACAGAACAATTGATTATAATTATTTTCACTTTCAAATCATTTTGTTATAGATCGAAGAATTTGGTAAGACAGAGCTCCGGGACTTGAAACCCAAAGGTCGAGAAATACCTGTTACCGAGAGCAACAAGAGGGAATATGTTCAGCTAGCCTGTCAGATGAAAATGACTGGATCTGTTAGATCCCAGATAAAGAGTTTTCTGGAAGGGTTTTACGAAGTTATACCGAAGAATTTAATATCTATTTTTAACGAGCAGGAACTAGAGCTGTTGATATCAGGACTACCAACTGTCGATATTGATGATTTGAAAGCTAACACCGAATATCAT
>OX345644.1:1092500-1112500 GCA_947044365.1 Petrosia ficiformis
CATCCTTCTTCTATACGTTCAAGAAGATTTTGCGTACCAAAGAGAAGGTTTTCTGGAGCTTGGCATTTGTACGAGCAACATTTGGGCTCACCTGTCTACCTATTGGATTATATTACCTGTCAGTAAATGATGCTTTGAAAAAAGATGTCGTGAATAGCACAACAGTACTCTCTACTATGGCCGTTTACTATTCTGTTGGGTTCTTTATATTTGAATGTACAGCCTTGTATGCTTCTAATATAATATTCCGTTTCTTTGATTCATTTCTGTTTGCTCATCATACTCTGAGTCTTTATAGTCTCAGTATCGTAGCATTCTATGGTAAATGTCATTTCTTTGCAGCTGTTGCTTTAATACTGGAAGGTACCACTCCTTTCACCTGTCTTAGTTGGATGCTACTCAAAGCAGAGTGGGCTGATGCTAAAGTATGGAAAGTAAACCAATTCATTCTCGTGCATCTATTTCATTGTCGTACTATGGTCGAGACCTATATCTGTTTCATTTCGTATTTTCAATGGCAGACAATTTGGTCTGAAATGCCTTCTCTGCTATTTTACACTTTGTATATTCAACTGGTTCTTCAACTGTTTCTTCTCACACCATACTGGACTTATAAGAAAACACAACAAATGATGAAACCAGTAGATTGGAATCATCCAGAATTAGTAGAACAGAAAACAAAAAATGGTGGTATTGTTAATCATACACACCAAGATTGAAATAATAATTATTGTAAATATTAAATATATAATTTTTGTTCGATTTAATGCTGTCCTATTATTTTTGTTATGATCATTGTAAGAGTTAATCTCAATCCTAAAAATATTAAGTTCACAATCATTAATGACCTGCAATAGTGATTGTATTGTAACAGTCATGATGACCTCAAAATTAAAATGCAATTCACTTTATATAATTATGTGTATAGTTTAATTAAATTATTTCCAATAAAGACTATATAATTATACATGTGTAGTAGTAATTATATTAATTGTAATTTACCCCATTGCAGTATAACTTATGACATTAAACTATACACTATGGTACATATAAGATATTGAGTTACAGTATAATCATGTATTAACCTTATGATATTACACTATATACTATATTACATATAAAGTCATCACAACCTAATATTGAGGTCATTGTGAATGTGAACAGACTATATACAGTATAATCATGTATTAACCTTATGACATTACACTATACACTATAGTACATATAAAGTCATCACAACATAGTATTGACGTCATCGTGAATGTGAACAGACTATAGTATAATCATGTATTAACCTTATGACAGACATTACACTATACACTATATTACATTAAAGTCATCACGTCCTAATATTGAGGTCATCGTGAATGTGAACAGACTATATACAGTATAATCATGTATTAACTTTATGACATTAAACTATACATTATATTACATCATCACATTCTAATTTTGAGGTCATCATGACTGTTACACTATACTTCATTGTGATTGTCATTTTTGATCACAAACTAACAATTATTTATTAATAAATATTTTCAGCATTAAAGCTAACACACACTAATGTACATAACAAAAATAACAGAACATAATTATATCGCACTAAAATATATTTTATTTAATATTATTATTTTTATTATTATTATAATATATATATTTATTTCAATCTCGGTGAGCATGATTAACAATACCACCATTCTTTGTCTTCTGTTCTACTAATTCTGGATGATTCCAATCTATCGGGTTCATCATTTGTTGTGTTTTCTTATAAGTCCAGTATGGTGTGAGAAGAAACAGTTGAAGCGACAACTGAATATATAAGGAATAAAATATCGGAGAAGGCATTTCAGACCAAATTGTCTGCCATTGAAAATACGAAACGAAATAGAAATAGGTTTCGACCATAGTACGACAATGAAATAGATGCACGAGAATGAATTGATTTACTTTCCAAACTCTAGTATGAGCCCATTTTGCTTTGAGTAGCATCCAACAAAGACAAGTGAAAGGAGTGGTACCTTCCAATACTAAACCAGCAACAGCAAAGAAATGACCTTTACCGTAGTATGTTACGATACAATAACCAAAAAGACTCAGAGTATGATGAGCAAACAGAAATGAATCAAAGAAACGGAATATTATATTAGAAGCATACAAGGCTGTACATTCGAATATAAAGAACCCAACAGAATAGTAAATGGCCATAGTGGAGAGTACTGTTGTGCTATTCACGACATCTTTTTTCAGAGCATCATTTACAGACAGGTAATATAGTCCAATAGGTAGACAGGTGAACCCAAATGTTGCTCGTACAAATGCCAAACTCCAGAAAATCTTCTCCTTGGTACGCAAAATCTTCTTGAAGGTATAGAAGAAAGATGATATGAAGTATGAGATTGCAAATATGATGGAGAACAAAAGGAACGTGTAAAGAAGAGTATAAAATTTAACTTCTCCACTCTCAAGATTGAGTTTTGATATGGGAGGGTATAATTTGACCAGAGGATCATCCATCATAATCTCCTGTAGATAAGAAATAATATCTATAGTACTATGTAATTATACAGCTGCTAATTAGTGTTGTTTTAGTTAGACCACTTAGGATATAGTTAACTAAAACAACATTACTGCTAATGTACGTACTGCAAACTAAAGAGCTGATCAAATGCCTCTCTTACCTTTCCAAGACTTAGTGTCATTTTTTTTTTTTTTTGCAATAGTCCAGTTCACAAAACTACCCAAGATCATAAAATTAATACAAACATGCTGGTGTTGAGAAACAGCCTCTGACAATTACAGTGTCTAGATAACTTGCTAAGCTCCTGGTATTACATATATATATATACAAGTATAATCAAATCACACAAGTGTATGTAACTAGAGCTACCGGTATCTACCACACACATTTCATTACATACACATAGTAACTACTTTGGCTTGGAACATAGTCAACATACCTGCAGACTTATAAGTACAATACAGTAACTAACTTGATGTTAAGCAAACAAGTCACGTGAAATAATTTGCAGTTTGTATAATGAGCCACACCTCCTAATCAGAAGATGGCTCTTCATTTTTCATCAGAAGCTCCTGAAGATCAGTTTTATACTGATTTTGGTAACTTGAATAAATTTGAAGATGAGGTAATTTCTATTAACTCAATTTTAGAAGCTAAAAATGATCTTTTCACTCCTCTACAGGCTTTTCAAAAGTTGATGGTTTTGGTATTTGAGTTTCTAGCTGCTCCACAAACCGTAAGAGAAATAGACTGTGTATTAATGATAGACAGTATGATACCATCCGATACTTTGATACCATGTCTGAAATTTCTGGTATCAAGTTAGATCCAAGTATTGATACCGATACCAGTCTCTATTTTAATGACACACCCATTTAACAGATGAATTTTCGTACCGCTTCCTCATTTTGAACTGAATTTGTATAAAACTCAACGTTTATGTAAGCACATGTATTATACACATACACATTATCAAGTATCAGTATCATACTCCATACCATCGATACTGATTCCCAAACTACTTGGTATCGTATTGAAATGAAAATTACTGGTATCGCCCACCACTATATCTCATCCAATATGATGTCATGTCTGACCAATCAGATTGTAGTATATCTATGCAGTATATACTACATCTAATTGCGTATAGTTTCAACTGGAATAAACGTCATTTTGTTAAAAATTCATAGATTTTCATGTATGTCAAATTTCAATCCATTACTTCATTATTGAGTTACAGTATAATCATGTATTAATCTTATGACATTAAACTATACACTATATTACTAATTTTGAGGTCCTCATGAATGTGAACAGACAAAGACACATTACATATGATATGATGATACTTCATATATTAAGACAGATAAGTACGTTTAGCTATGACCAGAGTTCATTAGAGTAATCTAGAAATACTAGTTTTTATAACTGGTAATGTTGAATATTATAATTATGAAGTAATTAATCATTAGACTGAATCAACTTTACTAATTAATTTTGTGATAGGCACCTCAGTTTGTGAGTCAATTGGAACAATTTGCTTCAGAACATGGTGCAGGTACCGGAGCACTGAAGAATCTCATTAAGACTGTTCTGATTATATCCACATTCCAAAGATACATTTATTTATAACATAATTACATACAATACCATACATACATGTGTATATACATTTATGTATTATGTATGTACGTACATACATAGTATTACATACAGACATATATTGTGTACATACATATTTGTACATGCATACATACATACATACATACATACATACATACATATGTACATACGTACGTACATATACATATTCCTTGACAACTTTGCACTTTTTTAAAGCAGCCCTCAAAAAGAATCTTTCTCCAAATCAACTCAAAGAAGATCTTATTCAATTGGGTAAGTAAACCAGTTTAACCAGTTATAAAAACAAGTATGTACCACATTTATACAATGTTAGGTATTTCAAAGGAGAATAGTGTATGGGTTGCTGGGCAATGGAAAACAAACATGGCTACCTTTTCCCGTATAGCTGTAGGACAATCACTGAATGTAAATCAATTGGTTGATATGGAATGGAGATTTGGAGGTAATTAAAATGTGATTTAATTAATAATATTGTTTTCCGTGGTCACTGTGAATTTAATCTAGTTTGATGGGCACTCTTTTTAGGGTAGCAGTGTGGTGTAGTGGTTAGAGCTAGGGCTTCCTGATCAAATGGTCAGTGGTTCAAGTTCAGCTATGGTCATGCTGTTTCCTGGATAAGGAGTGTCTGTTTTTCTGTGGACTTCATCTACTCATAAATTCCAATTTTATCATTTTTCACTATATAGTGACAGCTGCTGACAGTGACATGAAGAAAGTTGGCAACACATATTTACAAGTGAGAATACATTCATTATGTATATGTATATGTACTGTACTATGTATGTATGTGTACATGTATATATTATATGTATGTACTGTACTATGTATGTGTATACGTGTATACATGTACACTGTACATAAGTACATACTTTAGTTCATAATTTATATACATGTACATGTAACCCATACATATGTGCACTATTCATTATACCAGTTCCTTTCTATTCATGACACAGTACATAATACATGTATAACAGTCAGTATGTACATAATACATGTATAACAGTCAGTATGTACATAATACATGTATAACAGTCAGTATGTACATAATACATGTATAACAGCCAGTATGTACATAATACATGTATAACAGTCAGTATGTACATAATACATGTATAACAGTCAGTATGTACATAATACATGTATAACAGTCAGTATGTACATAATACATGTATAACAGTCAGTATGTACATAATACATGTATAACAGTCAGTATGTACATAATACATGTATAACAGCCAGTATGTACTACATGTATAACAGTCAGTATGTACATAATACATGTATAACAGTCAGTATGTACATAATACATGTATAACAGTCAGTATGTACATAATACATGTATAACAGTCAGTATGTACATAATACATGTATAACAGTCAGTATGGTACCACTTTGGAATTTCACATTGTGGAGTACTGCACTGTATTCAGTATATTGCATCATGTATGGTTTGTATACATTATGACAGTACATGTGTACATGAGTCCATAACATGACTACATGTACACAATACATGTATGTTACATGACCTACATGTACATGACTACATGTACACAATACATGACCTACATGTACATGACTACATGTACACAATACATGTATGTTACATGACCTACATGTACATGACTACATGTACACAATACATATATGTTACATGACCTACATGTACATGACTACATGTACACAATATATGTATGTTACATGACCTACATGTACATGACTACATGTACATAATACATGTATGTTATAGACCAGTATAATTACATATAGATATAGATATTTAAAGTTTTATATCATTTTTATCTGTAGTTGAAACTTGTTTTGGATAAAGGAGTGAAAACAGAGGATGTTTTTATGGGTAATTTATATCATAGAGACTTATTGTTTCATTCCCATGTTTTAATAATTTCCATTCCCATGTTTTCATATTTCCATTTCTACTGGTGTTTCGGTTTTTAATATTTCCATTCCTATTTTTTCATTCCCATGTTTTTAATATTCCCACTCCTACTGTGTTTCATTCACATGTTTTCATGTTTTCATATTTCCATTCCTATAGAATTATCTCTTCCACAGTTTTATGTCTTTCTTCATGAAATGGAGAAAGCAAAAGCCAGTTTAGAATACCTGACTTGATAGGAAGATAATTACAAAGATTTCCATATTTCCGTAGCTATAGAACTATTGTGTTATATTCATTAATTAATAAAATAATTAACAATAAAAATAATTCAATGAATTATAATTGTGCTATATTCACTTAATATTAATGATAATTAATTACGTCTCATTAATTAATTAATAAATAATTATAATGATTCGAAAATCAATTCAGCATTTGTTTATTAATCTATTCCTGCTTTACCTGTTTTACTGGTTTTATAATACCTACCCTCTCTGCTATCGTATTTAAAACACCAGTAAAGAACAGAGTACCTGAAAATACTAGCATCGTACCACACCAGTGTGTGAATGTGAAGGAATTTCGGAAATATAAAATTGAAAATATTAGGGAGAAGAACTTCCGGAGGGTAATTATAAGAGTCACTACTAATGAGGGACATTCAGTTGTGAGTGTAAACACACCTGTAATACATATATATCTGTGGGTGTGGTCAAGGAAGGTTAATTATAATTATTATTATAATAGACTATTGTTTTAGTACAACAATAATGCCTGCCCACTTTTAGTTATAGTTAATTAACTAAAATAATAGGCTTACTAAAAGGGTTTTAGTTTTAGTTAACTAACTAAAAGTGTCCAATATTGGCCATTTTTCATTTTAGTTAGTTATAGTTATTACAATAGACTTATAATTTAGTCATAATTCCTTGAGGCTTTAAAATAACTAGATGCATAGGTAATCATGTATACATACATGTCAATTTACAATTAAAATAGAGAGGATACTGTGTTATACCATTCATTAGTAGATACATCCACATTGATGGTATGCTTATGATACCAAAAATGAAAGGTTCTGGAATAACAGATAATGGATGATTATTAAACCTGTTTGACTGGTACATTCTATATATTACCAGGAGCCAATAATGACATTGACACTTTCTGGTCAACGTCATTATGGGCTCCGATAATACTTGTATTACCTGAAGAATTGAACATACTAACTCTCTTTAATAAGTCTGGAGCTAATGCCAGAAACCATGGCAACGGTAGTGCATGCTAGAGTGAGATTGAAAGGATGATAGAGATTGTTAAAAGAAAAGAAAGAGGAGAGGAAGAGGAGGAAGAGGATGAGGAGAGAGGACGAAGAGGAGGAAGTGAGAGAAAGAATATGAGGAGAGAGGAATTAAGAGGATAAGGAGAGAGGAGGAAGAAGTGGAAGTGTTAAATCCTTACAGAATAAAACATAGCTTCTTTGGGATGTTTACCATGTTCACTGTACAACATTTCCTGTTGATAAGAAGAGGTATGTATGTATGTGTATACATGTAGTGATTACATGAACACTTACCTGATATATACCCATGGCCGCTGATACAAAGAGTGCAAATAACAACATTAATATTCCTGTATGGAAGAAGTCGATAGATAGAGATACATATATACATAGATACATATATAGATAGGTAGGTAGATGTAGATACAATGTAGATACATAGATAGATGGATAGGTAGGTACATGTAGGTAGATAGATAGATAGATAGATAGATAGATAGATAGATAGATATCTATTTAGATAGATAGATAGATAGATAGATAGATAGATAGATATTTAGATAGATAGAAGATAGACGGATATATAAATAGATAGATATATGCAGTTCATTTGCAAGTTTCATTTCAGTACTATTAGATAATCAAATTGTGATACTACAAGTATTAATAATTAGTAACATCTTATTAATCACACAATCCTAATTCTCACCTATACACAAATACATATAATCAGTCAAACTAGACTCTTCTACCCATTCAGTATCATCCTCAGTCTCAACAGTGAGGTCGTCGTCTTCATCATATGGCTGGATCACTTCCTTATCCTGAGATGAAAGAGACAGTTAATATGAAAAGCATCGAATGCATTAGTTTTCTAACTTACCAGTTCACCAGCGGATGCCATTGTTGCCATGGTAATGCCAATAGTAACCATGAACACTCCAATATATTTTGAAGCTGTGTATCTAGTGTGGTAATATAAATATCCGATTGGAACCAAATTAATTTTTATCAATATCTTTATATACTACAAGTATTCAGGAATTTTGTGTAAAGGTCATTCACATTCACCATGACCTCAAAAAAATGTTCATAACTTTAGTTTGGAATTACCTACAATCTTTTTACCTGTACCATTTTCATATAATTATCCTTCCCATTCTTTTTGTGTATGTCAAATTTCACTATTGTGTTATAGTATAATCATATGACCGACCTTATGACATTAAACTATACACTATATTACATATAAGGTAATTGCACACAACAATATGTATACTATACATGTATAATATCCAGTGTTTTTGATAACTTCTTATGGTGCACCATTGGCCCAAAAAGCTTCTTATTTGGCGCTGCACAGTTCTCTCTTTGGGCCAGTGGTGCAGTTAATTATGATTATATTGTCACTAACAGCATTAACTGTTTGTCTCAGGAGCTTCTTATTTGGCGCTGCACAGTTCTCTCTTTTGGCCAGTGGTGCAGTTAATTATGATTATATTGTCACTAACAGCATTAACTGTTTGTCTCAGGAGCTTCTTATTTGGCGCTGCACAGTTCTCTCTTTTGGCCAGTGGTGCAGTTAATTATGATTATATTGTCACTAACAGCATTAATTGTTTGTTAATTGGCTCAAGATGTATTCCCAATGGCACACACACTAAACATTGTTGAGCCAATTTGGCCCATGCTTCAAAACATATCAAAAACTCTGATGTACACACAACATATAGATAGATATTACACAATGTATAGATAGATATATGTATATTCTATGTGTGTGTGTAATAGTTTGTCTTTTCTTACTTTTTATTTAAATATAAAATTCCTAAAACCATATTAGCGATTAGTGAACCCTACATGAAGATACAAGAAAGATAAAGTATAATATCAACATATCCTATCTCCAAACTCCTCCCACTCTCTCAATTATTCTTCCTCGGGTCATCTTCTACTCCACATAACTTCCCCTAGTGAGTCACTCACTCTCTATACCTCATTCAATCTCTCCCTGTACACATTCAATCCTTCCATCCCTCCCTTCCTCTCTCTATTCCTCATTCAATCCCTCCCTCGCTCTATACCTCATTCAGTCCCTCCCTCTATACCTCATTCTATCCCTCCCTCTATACCTCATTCAATCCCTCCCTCCCTCCCTCTATACCTCATTCAATCCCTCTATCCCTCCACCCCCTCCCTCCCTCTTATACCTCGTTCAATCCTTCCATCCATCCCTCCCTCCCTCTATACCTCATTCAGTCCCTCCCTACCTCCCTCTATACCTCATTCAATCCCTCTATCCCTCCCTCTATACCTCATTCAATCCATCCATCCCTCCCTCCCTCCCTCCCTCCCTCCCTCCCTCTATACCTCATTCAGTCCCTCCCTACCTCCCTCTATACTTCATTCAATCCCTCTATCCATCCCTCTATACCTCATTCAATCCATCCATCCATCCCTCTCTCTATACCTCATTCAATCCCTCCTCATTCACTCTCCCTCCCTCTATACCTCATTCAATCCCTCCCTTTCTCTCTCCTCCATTCCTGTCTTACTTACAGATCTAAAGATCATGTGAAGTGGTAATGGAATCTTGAAATGAAGTGCATAATTATTCACAACACTGACTGTGAAGAAGAAACATACCATATACAAATAATTCCTGGAGAACAAATAAAAACAATTAATTAATGCAGATCCAATGAATATTTAATGAGGATTTAGACAATTTAATTAGTGTATGCCCAAGTGGAGTATATCACTTACTTGACTGGTATAACAGGTTTTTTAGTGAAAAACCGTGATTCAAAAATCAATCCTTCTACTGCAATTACCAGAAATTGAAAAAAAGTGATTATATTACCAGCTCCAGTATCAAACCTATGTACGCATTAATATAAAAATTATAAAACAGATACACACACATATAAAGAGAGAGACACACATAATAATAATTATAAAACAGATAGACACAGATACACACATACACACATACACAGAGGCACAGACCATGGACAAACAAACTTACATACATATATATATATAATATATATACACACACAATCTTACTTTATTATCAACTCTAGGAACACAACATTACTACAGCAACCAAAAAACACCAGGGCTATAGCCACTGGTATCTTCCACTCCATTTTAATCAGACCCAACCTACTTACTCTTTATCTAGTAAACAAAGCCACTACCTCCTATTTGATTACTTCGCCTAGCTATGGATCACGTGACTGCTCTTCAAAGAGAAATTCAAGCAGGAACTCTTCCAGATCTAAACACTTATCTACATCTAATGGGGAAAACTTCTCTTCTAGATGTTGTCATGGCTACCAATCGTCATGGCGATACAGTACTTCATGTAGCTGCCCGCCATGGACATCAACCAATACTTAAGTATATTCATGAGGATTTAGGGGTGGAGCTAAATCATGTTAATCTAGATGGTAAATCAGCTTTGCATGAAGCAGCTCAACAAGGTCATGTAGAGTGTATTCGTTATCTCCTAGAAGCTGGTTGCCATGTCGATTGCTTGAAGAAAGCTGATTGGTCAGCAATTTAATTTGATCCTAATGATATAAATAATTAAAATAATAATTTAGGACTCCACTGATGTTGGCATGTACTAAAGAGAATAAAGATATAGTGAATGTCCTGTTACAAAATCAAGCTTCTTTGTCATTAAGAAACAAAGATGGCTGGACTCCTTTTCATATAGCATGCAGGCATGAGCTCAAATTTTCATTCTTATCATAAATCTTCAAATCACATGACTTGTCATCCTAATCACATGACTTATAATAAACACATGGCATTTACCATATTCATAAAGCTTCATAATACATAATGTACACATACATATAATATTATGCTATTATAGAGAAGGCCACTCGGACATTGTTTCTCTATTGCTTGATAATAAATCCACATGTTGGGACACTAAGAGTAATAATGGACGAACACCTTTACATACTGTAGGTCTGTTTGTTAGTATGCATTATATATGTATGTATGTATGTATGTATGTATGTATGTATGTATGCATATATATATATGTATGCATATTATGTATGTATGTATGCATATATGTATGTATGTATGACTTTACAATATAATGTATGTGTACATATGCAACTAACTATATATATGTATGTACTACATACATAATTGTGTAGGTATGTATGTATGTAACCATGTACATATGTATATGTAATGTTAACAGGCATATTTAATTTTATACGTATGTATACATTATTTATGTGCATATTTGTACATAATTATGTATATAACGTATGTCTTTATCCTTTTTTTTCAGCTCTTCATGGAAATATTGAAGTTGCTAAAATACTACATGACAGGTTAGTACGGATGTATGTATGTATTAGTGCATTTTCAATTATGTATGTATTTATGTATATATGTACATTTGTATGTATGTATGTACATATGTACGTATGTACGTATGTATGTATGTACGTATGTACGTACGTATGTACGTATGTACGTACGTATGTATGTACATGTATGTATGTATGTATGTATGTATATATGTATGTACATGTATGTATGTATGTATGTATGTATGTATGTATGTATGTATGTATGTATGTATGTATGTATGTATGTATGTATATATGTATATATGTATGTATGTATGTATATATGTATGTATATATGTATGTATGTATGTATATATGTATGTACATGTATGTATGTATGTATGTATGTATGTATGTATATATGTATGTATGTATGTATATATGTATATATGTATGTATGTATGTATGTATGTGTGTATGCACGTTTGCAATGCAATGCTATGTAATACTATGTATAATTCTAAGATGTCATTATGATGTGAACACAAGCGATAGTTGTGGAGTAACTTCCCTAATGGATGCTATAAGAGGCAATCACACGACAATGACTAAATATTTACTGGAGTGGGGGGTAATCAGAATACATACATATCTACATTATACATATGTACATACATACGTATATACATGCATACATACATACATACATACATACATACATACTCACATATACATGTACATACATACATACATATATACATACATACTTACATACATACATACATACGTACATACATGCATACATACATACATACATACGTACATACATACATACATACATGTACATACATACATACATACATACATACATACCTACATACATACATACATACAAACATACACACATACATACGTACATATATACATATGTACATTTGTAGGCAGATCTAAACCATAGTGATATATTAGGAAGACAGGCTATTCATCATGGATCTCAAGCTGGCTCGGAAGAGGTTCTAAGTTACATCATAAAAGAACAAGGTACTGATGTAAACATGGCTACTAAAACAAGTGGGACAACCCCTCTTCATTATGCTGCAAAAGTAATCTGTTTAAAATTTTGCCACCATACATTGATTCATCTATCCATCCATTGATCATTGATTCATCTATCTATCCATTTGATTATTCTATCCATTGATCCATCAAGTCATCTATCCATCCATTGATTCTTCTATCCATCTATTAATTCATCTATCCATTGATCCATCAAGTCATCTATCCATCCATTGATTCATCTATCTATCCATTTGATTATTCTATCCATTGATCCATCAAGTCATCTATCCATCCATTGATTCTTCTATCCATCTATTAATTCATCTATCCATTGATCCATTGAGTCATCTATCCATCCATTGATTCTTCTATCCATTGATCCATCGATCCATCTAGTCTATCCATCCATTGATTCATCCATCCATTGATCCCTTGAGCCATCCATTGATCCATTGATTCTTCTCTCCATTGATCCATTGAGTCATCTATCCTTTTATCGATTCTTCTATCTTTTGATCCATCGAGTCATCTATCCATCCACTGATTCTTCTATCTTTTGATCCATCTATCCATTCATTCATTATCCTTCAGAAATGTACACGTAATTATATAGATTACATTCGCTTATTCGTTTTTCATTCATCATTTCATAAATTATTAATTTAATACATATAATGTGTTATAATTATATTATCACAGGAAGGTCAGTCTGGTGTGATATCGTTACTTCTATCCTGTGGTGCAAATATAACTGCTAAGGACAAGCATGGAAGAACCGGTAAACACAATATCTGATACTTGCTAATACAGTCTATTTTACTGCAATATCTGTTCAGCATTAGATATTGCAAGAAAGGCCAGGAGTGGAGAAACAGCTGTTAAAATACTCATGGACAATTTAAGCAGAATAAGCACTAATTAATTATTCATTGATTCCAATAATAATTATATTATTTCATTGCATCTAAAACAAGGGCGTCGGCCTTTGAACAAAGGATCATATCTTTGCAGTGCAGAAACGTCTTTTTTTCAAAAACTTTGTCTACTCAGAGGAAGTAAAAGTGCAGCACAGGTATAACCTATATACAGACATGAGCTCGTTAAAGAAGCGCTTGTCTCTAACTCTTGGGAGAACGAAGTCGAGGGAGCATTCGTACACCGGAATTATTGATGAAGGTAATTGTATATATATATATATATATCTATTATATTAATTATGTATAATTTGTACTTTTTTGTGTGTTAGAGTACTCGATTGTGCTTTTGCTAATGTGCCACTCCCCTCTCGCATGTTCTGAGCTCTGCTGCAGTGCAGTGTTTGTTTGCATCACGAAATAAAATACGTATTGTATCGGTACCATATATATACTATATAAAAAATCTCCAGCATTTTACAGTTAAACATCTGCTTATAGTTTCATTACTGAATGCAAGTATTGCCTCACACAGGAAGGGATAGTTTATCTAATACTCTAGTGTTTGATAGTAAAGTTGTTCTTAATTGTATGCAGTTTGCAGTACCAATTTGATAACCCAGTGTCATATCTACATACCAAAGTGTTGTAGTAATATCTACAGTCTATTTGTATGTGTACTACTATATGATGGGTAATATCTTGATAACTGTGAGTCCAAGAGGACAAAGATTGTACAAAGCTAGATCTCTTCCATATCTCCATAGGAATGGTATATTTATTGTACTATAATAATATCCTTAGAAATACTTTCTTCATCTTTTTATAATAACATGAGTTAGACATGTGTTTGGAATATTTTATACACTTGATATACTGTTTGTACATGGATTGGTGGTTTTGCTGTCGATCTGTCAATCTGTCCATAATCCAACTGTCTGCCATCTACAAAATGAATACATCCATAATTTAATTACTCCATTCATCTATCCATCCATTCGTCCATCTATCTATCTATCCATCCATCCTCCCATCCATCCATCCTCCCATCCATCTATTCATCCATCCATCCATCCATCCATCCATCCATCCATATATCCATCCATCCATCCATCCATCTAACCATCTATCCATCCATCCATCCTCTCATCCATCCATTCATCCATCCATCTAATTATTGCGATACATGCAAATTTATATTACATCTACGTAAATAGGAATATTGGATGGAGCTCCAGATGGATTTATGCGAGAAGATGAAGGACAAGATGGTGATATTTATCCAGATGGACCTTTGCCACCAGCCAATCTACACAAAAGTAACACTACTAAACATGTGAGAGTAAGTTATCAAAAAGAAAATTTATTGTTTGTGAATGCATACAACTTGTGAAATAAATAAGATAATTATTATTATACAGAGTTTGATTTATGTATCACATTATCACAAAATGTTTGTATGTCTAAGCATTTGTGCATGTATGTACGTTTATCTGTGCTATGAGTGTGTGTGTGTATACATGTATGTGTGTGTCTATGTATGTCTGTGTGTATGTGTCTGTGTGTATGTGTCTGTGTGTCTGTTTGTGTCCATGTGTCTGTGTGTATAGCTGTGTGTCTCTCTGTGTGTCTCTGTGTGTGTGGACTTTACGTATACAGTATATGTTTCCATGTGTACATACTGCATATCGTTATTTGATTTTCAAACCACACAAACAATTAAAATGTAATGAAATATGATCCCAAAGATTAGGTTTCGTGCAATGCATTCCACAAGTAATTGTTAAACAAATTCATGAATTATATGTACAGGTAATACTTGGATTTTGTCACTGTCTGAAGTTACTTGATACTGTTGACCACATTATAACTGTATCTAATTTTACAATTAGAGCAACCAACCAGCTAACCACACACACAAACATTTATTGCATACGGCTTATACATGACTTTACCATGAGAAAAGGAAAACTCATCCAACTAGGGATTGACTACGCAGCCACTATCAACACTTGAGCTACCAGCTCGGATTCCTGACTATATTTCATATACTTCTTATGGAGAGATGGAGAGCACAATGATTGTTATATATTCTGAATACACTAGTTATCTTAAAAGCAGTGACTATTCATACATCATGAGTTAGGTTATGTAATAGTAAATACAGTCACACCCAACTGTATGTACTGCCAGAAATGCCAAATGAATAGTCCCTAACTACTTTAAATATTCATGTCTATTGCTATAAAAATATTAATCTTTTATTTTCTCTAAAGCAGTATGTAGATACGGATCATAAAAGATTCACTCTTCCGTTATTTGGGAACTTAGGACGTTCGGTCTCTGTCACAAATGTGGCACCCACTTCAACCTCTCCTCCAAATGGTTTAACACATATCGGACAATCTCTCTCTAATCCTAACAGTACTCATGATCTCTCTTTATCACCTCCTCACTCGCCCACTGATGGGAAATCACTATATATGCCTTACGCTAATAGAAGACAAAGAAGAGCATCTTTGGTGAGTAAATGTTATGATATCATTTTAAAATCTACTACAATTTTTTTAGTCATCAAATAATATGCTAGTTAGCTATATGTGTAGAAATAGAATTACTGCTAGCCTCATACCCAGGCTTTTAAGATGGCTTGAGAGCCTGGGTATGAGGCTAAATTAGTACTAGTCTTGTATCGCTGATGTACCAACATGACACATCAGTGACATGAGAGTATATTCGTACATTAGTAGCATTGACAATAACATCTGCTGATATTTCTACTTACTCCTTTTGCCCAAATTGCACTTGAGTTGAGATTGAACTCGTTATAAATTCATAATTATAAAGGTACATTGTGTGTTCAATCACCATGTAACCACAATGTATATGTATACATGGACTGCATCTGAGAGTGAATGGACTACAAATGAGCACAAAAAGCACATTTGTAATTATTCATGAATTTATAATGAGTTCAGTTTCAACTCAACATGAATCCACTTAGTGACACACACAACATGAATCAGGAAATCATATATTAAATATGTTTATCACTTCTTTATTATATTTTAACTCACAACAACAAGACTTGTAAACATGTTATTTATTACATGTATTTACATGTATTCTACAGGCGGAAATTGGATTTGGAAAACTACAAACATACACAAAACTAGACAAACTGGGAGAGGTACGTATGTATTGGTTAGTGTTGTTAATTATAACTAAAACCCCTTTTAGTGAGGCATTTTGTCTTTTTATTAACTAAGCTATAACTAAATTACAAGTCTACCGCAATAACTAGTGGGTACTAGGGGTCTGCTGGTTAAAGTGGTGGCCTGCAATCGAGAGGTTGCAGGTTCAAGCCCCACTAGTACAGGCTTTTTTCGCCTATGAGTGTGCTTAGCTCTACCCTCAAAAATGAGGAGGTGTTCATCACCACATCCTTCGGAGGGGATGTAAAGCCGTTCCTGGGGAGCTGGTTAATATTAGCAACTTGTGCTATTCTAGTTTCCTCGTTAAACCACATTTGGTCAAAACACTTGTAGAAAAAAAAAACTATAACTAACTAAAATGTAAATTGGCCAATAATGGGCACTTTTAGTTAGTTAATTAAAACTAAAACCCTTTTAGTAAGCCTAATATTATTTTAGTTACTTAAACTATAACTAAACTGAAAGTTTGATAAACTAGTCATACTATATAACTAAAAGTAGTTATTATTGTCAAACTAAAACAACACTAATATTGCTGTATCATAACTGTATTCCATCACTAACACTTCTAACCACATAAAAGTGATCCATTGACAATTCTAACCACATAAAGTGTTCCATTTTCTAACCACATGTTTGCCTATATACGTTGAATGATACGATAGAACAATTTTATTTGTGTATTTAAATATACTAATGGAGGAAACCATTTGACAGCTTTTCCTAATAAGGAATTATTATAAAATTACAAATAAAATATATATTCACGATTTTGTGTAACCACTTGGTATTTCAATAACGATATTCATGAACCCATCCTGTGAGTCAGCAGCATTCCAAGCTATGAATATTTAATCAGTTACCATGACAACATAGAAACTTGTGGATATTGAGGATTGAGCATGTGGGTGTACTGGAGACAGTTTTTAGATATCGTCCGTAACATAACTGTTATACTATATAGTTTGTTTATTGTCATGGTAACAAATACCTAATGATATTCATAGTTTGGAAAATTGCATGGGATATATATAGAATGATGCATGAAACAGTCTCATCCAAATACCTTTCACCACAAAGTCTGGGAATGAAACTATTATAAAACAAATGTAGTCAATTATTGAGATTTCTATTATAATATTTTCTGTTATACAGGGAACATATGCAACTGTATACAAGGGGAAAAGCAGGTTAGGAGTAGTGCACACACACACACACACACACACCCACACTAAAGTCTCTTCACATTCACTATGACCTCAAAATTAGGCTGTGATTACATTATATGTACTATAGTATATAGTTTAATGTCATAAGGTTAATACATGATTATACTGTAACTCATGCAATATGAAGTAATTTGACATACACAAAAATGAACAGGAAGGACAATTATAAGAAAGTTAAAAAGATTTTTAGTCATTCCAAAATACATTTATCAGAGGTCAAAGTGATGTGAATGATCTTTTGAGCTAATTAAAATCTGACACTAACAAGCAATGAATTTTATTATGGTATATCATGTGGAGGATGGAGGTCACAGTACATAGTGTTATAAACCAAAGCTGGTTCATTTGTAACTATATCCATTGAAAACATATTTATTTTTTATTTAATTTTAAGATCTGTGTACTTGCAGCTGTAATTAAACTTAATTCTTCAGGCCCTAGTATTAGAGCACACAGAAAGGAGAGGCACTAGTACCATTAGCAGTGATTGATACATATAGTCACTGCAAAGCAATCATAGGGATCAATACTTTATTATCAATATATCTTGTATTTAAAACTCTATTCCTTTTGCATGAAAACAGCATAACAGGAAAATTGGTAGCTTTAAAAGAGATTAGATTGGAACATGAAGAAGGAGCTCCATGTACTGCCATTAGAGAAGTGTCTCTACTCAAAGACTTAAAACATGCTAATATTGTCATGTTACATGATATTATTCACACAACAAGATCTCTCACTCTCATTTTTGAGTATGTTGATCAGGATTTGAAACAGTATATGGATCTATGTGGAGGAATGATGGCTATGAATAATGTTAAGGTTAATTATAATTTATTGATTAATTGATTCACAAAGTGATATCTATCCATTCATCTATCCATCTATTCCTCTCTGCCACTCTCCCAGGCCTCCCTCCCTCTATCCATCCATCTATCCATCCATCCATCCATCCATGCATCCCTCCCTCCCTCCTTCCCTCCCTCCCTCCATCCATCTATCCAACTATTCATCCATCCATCCATCCATCTATCCATCCATCCATCCATGCATCCCTCCCTCCCTCAATCCATCCATCCCTCCATCCATCCATCCATCCATCCATCCCTCCATCCCTCCATCCCTCCATCCATTCATCCATCCATCCATCTATTCATCCATCCCTCCCTCCCTCCCTTCCGGCCTCCATCCATCTATCCATCCATCTATTTACCCATCCATCCACACATACAGCTGTTCTTGTATCAACTATTAAGAGGACTAGCATATTGTCATTCCAGAAGAATTCTCCACAGAGACCTCAAGCCACAGAACCTATTAATAAGTGAACAAGGAGATTTGAAATTAGCTGATTTTGGTAAGTTTGAGATTGAGCACTCTTCTCTTTAACTCGGACTTCTCTTTCTATTTCTCAACTACTTAAATTCCTTTTTTTAATTCTCTTTTTCTTCTCTCTTAGGATTGGCAAGAGCTAAATCTGTTCCAACAAAAACATATTCGAATGAAGTTGTCACATTGTGGTATAGACCTCCTGATGTACTATTAGGATCAACTGACTACGCTGATAATATTGACATGTGGTAAGTTATAAGAATGGATGAATGGATAGATAGAGAGATGAATGGTTGGATGGATGGATAGATAGATAGAGAGATGAATGGATGGATGGATAGAGAGATGAATTGATGAATGGATGGATAACATATACACATGTAAATGGTGGGGATGGATGGTTGAATGCATATATAAATAGATGAATGGATGGATGGCATATAGATGAGTGGATGAATGGATGGATAGATAGATACATGAGATTAGATAGATAGATACATAGATAAATAGATACATAGATAGATAGATACATACATACATACATACATACATACATAGATAGATAGATGAATA
>OX345644.1:1117500-1286036 GCA_947044365.1 Petrosia ficiformis
ATATCATTAAAAAGATATGACTAATTAATTAGTGTGAAGGATAAAACGTAATAATAAGTTTTGTTTAGAGACGCAGGTCCAGAAAAAATATGGACCAGCTGTGGTTTGAACTCAGGACCTTCTGATTACTAGTCAGATTCTCCATCGACTGAGCTACTAGAACCAGTTTGAGGAAGATTATGTACATGTATTTCATACCCAATATTTACTCCTACTACTCAGTAGATCAGGCAAATTACATTTTGTTTCTAGAACTTACAATAAACCCCACTAAGAAATATGAACAAGACACTCGTCTTGTTCAATTAATTAATGAATATCAATAATTAATTATTATTGATTATCAATAATATAATTGTACTAGGTTAAATTAATTAATGAAATCAATAATTAATTATTATTGATTATAAATACATGTAATATAATTGTACTAGGAGCCATACATAATAAGTAGTAAAGAAAAAAATTCTAAAAATAACCTGAAAATGTTTGATTCATTACTTTATAACAGAATGGATAACTGATTCAATTTGAATTCTGAAGTTTAGAATTAGTTTTTGCCAGAGTCTTCTTTTAATGAAACTGTCCTATTAAAAACCAACTAAGAGAGAGACAAAGAGAGAGAGAGAGAGACAGACAGACAGACAGACAGAGAGACAGACAGACAGACAGACAGACAGAGAAAGACAGACAAAGAGGGAGAGAGACACGGAGGGAGGGAGAGAGACAAAGAGAGACAGAGAGAGAGAGAGACAGACAATGTATTAACCTTATGACATTAAACTATACACTATAGTACATATAAGATATACAATTACATATGAAAACGGTGCAGGTGAAAAGATTGTGTGTTATTCCAACTAAACCTATGAACATTTTCTGAGGTCATGGTGAACATGAATGACCTTCAATAGCTGTTTTTACAATACGTACGTGTACCTTGTCGGGTGTTGTATCATAATCCACACAAAAATATCCCAACCTCTCAAACTGGAGGGTAGTGAGATGTGGAGAATTACTGACGGTAATATCAACAAATCCTTTCATCACATTTAACGAGTTCTGTACATATGCAAATACATGTATATGTATATATGATTATGTATACATGTTAGTGTTGTTAAAGTTGTTATAGTATGACAATAATAGTTATAGTATTTATATCAGGCTTACTAAAAGGGTTTTAGTTTTAGTTAACTAACTAAAAGTGTCCAATTTTCATTTTAGTTAGTTATAGTTATTACAATAGACTTGTAATTTAGTTATAGTTTAGTTAACTAAAAGTCACAATGCCTTACTACATGTAAAAGGGGTTTTAGTTTTAGTTAATTAATACAACACTAGTACATGTATAGAATTCATCATGGTAAAGTCACAATAAAACGTTTAAAAGATCATTAATTTTATTTATTCATTGTGTAGAAAGCCAACAGGAATGTCAACATCTAATGCTCCTGGCCTGTACAAAATGAGTGAACATGGGTATTTACAGTGTTGTGGAAACAACCAGTCATGCAAGACATTGTTCAATAAATCTAGCGAATATCCTGTAAATTGAAACTGAACTGTATACAAAGTACATTGTATATGAGGAGCAGGACAAGTCATGAAAATAGGCCAAAATGTCTGGCAGTTGGTGGTGACTCAATGTTTCCACACCCCCTAAGTATTTAAAGGTACATATTTGATCAAATTATTAGTGGCATAAAGTGACAACTATCTATTTTTGTATAATAGTATATCAAAACTCACAGTATTTACATCTGATAAAAATCCACCTGGAACTTGTTCTGAATCTTCAGGACTTTCGTGTATGAATCTAATTATACAAACAATATAAAAATTATTCAAACATTTAGCTATAATTAGAATATATGGTATCTCACAGTCTATCATATAGCCTGACTTCACATTCTAGTGGGTGTGATACCCAATGTATAAATGCCTTTGGTTTAGGAACATCAGATGATTTTTGACAGCTCACAATTAACTCAGAGATTTTTCCCTCCGAATCCTAAAATAACAAACACTTTAATTGACTGTTGTCATGGTTACACACATTGTTATGGTTACACATGTAAAAACATACCTTAATAACGTTTTCTACTGATATAACATATCCTGTATGTCTAAGTCCCACAGGCTGATCACATGATAAGCGACGATATCCTTCTTCAGCAGTCTGGAGAGGAAAATTAAGAATAATTAAGAATGATAAAAAATGATTAAAAAATAAACAAGTATATATATATAGCGATCTTTATGCAAACCAACCAATCATACTGGATATCATCTGATAAATCTAGTGAATGAAGTAATGGGAAGCAAGACAAAAAAGTGGAGAAAATGTCTAGCAGTCAGCTCCTGTTTCCGCATCCCCTAACCTCCCCTTTAAGACAAACATGTATATACCTCTCTGAAGTCAGTCTGTTCAATGTAAAGGACCCTATCAAATGGAATATTATGAGACCCTTTAGAGTTATCAGGAGGTATGTTTGGAACTGTCAGCTCTTGTGCCTGAAATGGGAAAATAAATTAACAACTACTCACATTGTCCTGATATGACTCTACTCACTTCAGAATGAGGAAAATTAGATATTGTGATCTTTAATGGCTCCAATACAGCCATTACTCTATGGGAGAAAGTGAGCATTAAATAGAATCTACAATGTGTTATATACATATATATATATATATATATATATATATATATATATATATATGTGGAATTCTTTTACTCTGGACATGTACCCTTGGTACAAATATAAGCACCCCAACTAAGTAAAGGTCAGCTATATTCACCCCATGACCTCTAAATTGTGCATAACTTTAGTTTGGAATGACTAACAATATTTTTATCTGCACCAATTTCATGTAATTGTCATTCCTGTTATTTTTTGTGTATATCAAATTTCAATCTGTTATTGAGTTACAATATAATCATGTATTAACCTTATGACATTAAACTACTACAGATGAAGAACAATATTGACAAACATTTACTGAGGTCATCATGAACGAGAATGGATCTCATTACCTGACTGCAGTATTGTTCAGTTCTTCTCTTACACATGACTCCAACATAATTGGATTAAGAACAGTCTGTGCCATGGTCACACCCACCTATAGATTGATAAACAAACTAGATTACCATAGCAACCAAAGAATTAAGCACTAGTCTAAATGAGTTGGATTCTAGATAATACAATAATCATATACATGTATAATATGTACAATTATATATACATGTACATGTACATCAATCATATACATGTACATTTGTGTGCGTGTATATTTAATACTTTCCCTGGCTTTATGAATATACACCTCCACAGCTCAGAATCTAACATGTACATACATGTATACACATACAATGTATACATGTATATATACATGTATATATACATGTATACATGTAATGTATATATGTATTTATTTTGACGTGCAGAATTATTTGGTAACTCAATCTTTAATGTTTATTTATATTAAGAATAGTATTTAATTTTCTTCATCAATGGTAAAAGTAAGTATAGACTGTATAGTATTACTAAAAATATTTGTATTTTAACACTATCACATATAATCTTAAATGAATACCATGAAATAATGATTGCATGAAACACAATCATCTCATTAATAATTCATTCAGACAAAAACACAAGCTTGTATATACCACAAAATAATTTTGATCAAATGCATATTCCGCCATTTTGTAACGACCAATGAAATTCAGTATCTAAATGGCGTATTAAATGAGCTTCTTAGATACCAAATGTTGTTGGGTTTCCTGTACAAAATGACGAGCAACAAGTATTCAAGCAAATAGTTTCTACTTTTAAAATGAGTTCATTCCAAAATTTAACACTATATCTCAATATTGCTACTTACAATAAGAGAATTAATTTCACTAGAAACATGGAGGTATTGAACCAAGATCACTGACCTTAGCACAAAATTTATTAATAGCCTCAGGAGGAAACCCTCGCCGACGAAGAGCAGTTAAAGTAAAAAGCCGTGGGTCATCCCAATCTCTGTAGGGAGATAGATGGTAGGACATGTAAACAATAAACAAAACAGTAAACAAAATGATGTTTACCTGACGAAATTGTTTGTAATTAGTTTTTGTATTTTTCTTTTTGAGACTACAGTGTAATGAAGATTTAATCTAGCATATTCCCATTGAACTGGACAGTACACATCTAGAGCATTGCAAAGCCAATAGTACGAAGATCGTCTGTGAATGAGGAGGAAGAAGTTGGAGAGGAGGAGGAGGAAGAGAAGGAAAAGGAAGGGAGGAAGAGAAGGAGAAGGAGCAGGAGGAGGAGTAGGAAAAGGAAGGGAGGAAGAGAAGGAGGAGAAGGAGCAGGAGGAAGAGAAGGAAAAGGAAGGGAGGAAGAGAAGGAGGAGAAGGAGCAGGAGGAAGAGAAGGAAAAGGAAGGGAGGAAGAGAAGGAGGAGGAGGAGCAGGAGGAGGAGGAGGAAGAGAAGGAAGAGGAAGAGAAGGAAGAGGAGAAGGAAGAGGAGAGGGAAGAGAGGGGAAGGTGAAGGAGTTAATAAAGTTGACATTTCTAGCGTGTTTAGTCACAGGAAGATATGCATTAAGTAATTAATGTTTTCTTGACCAGTACATGTATGTATACATGTATATGAAATTGTGATTGGCTCAATGTCACATGACATGCACTAAAACTGACCTTGCTTGAAACTCTTTTGTACATAGTGAGTGTGTAATATTCTCCAGAGAATCACATAGACAATGAGTGAAATCATAAGTAGGATATATGCACCATTTATCACCAGCATGTGGGTGTGGTGTATATTTGATACGATAGGCTACAGGATCTTGTTTACCATCTTCCATAATAATTTTCATACGTAGAGTAGCCTTCAAGATAGAAGAAAAAGGGTCATCACTTCATATAAGGA
The DNA here is from genome assembly GCA_947044365.1 of Petrosia ficiformis. Classification (NCBI taxonomy): domain Eukaryota; kingdom Metazoa; phylum Porifera; class Demospongiae; order Haplosclerida; family Petrosiidae; genus Petrosia; species Petrosia ficiformis. The sequence goes on from OX345644.1 coordinate 1,122,426, forward strand.
TAGTATAGTAGCTATATTACACATTCAAAATAGTATAATACTTATACAAACCACAGAATACAATAATTTCATGCTTGAGTAAGAACACAAACATCCTGATATAACCCTAACAATGTCAGCACTCCTGACATAATTCTTATACCATATGAGATTATATACATTATTTCAAGAAACATCCAGAAAAAGTCCAGAATAATATATTTAATTATGGCTGGACAATAATTCAATATATCACATTACATTACAATATTATTCCATTGTAATAATCATATCTCATGATTTTGGTCTGTCGATATTATCACATGGCAAAATATTGTCTTACTGTAATTAAATAATAGTTATAATATATAGTTGAAAAATACTATATCACTAAAACTTGAGCTATATACATGTACTCTCAAAACAAGGATCAGAAGTGTCATTATTTTGTAAATATGAGCTTATTTTTAGAGTAGTTGGAATATTGCAAAAATCACAAGTCACCTTTAGGTAATAATTGCAAAAGTTAATTTTCAATATCACTTAACCCTAGTGTACATGTACATGTACATGTACTAAACAATTGAATAGTAACTAAGCTGTTAGAGCTGACTAACCTCTCCCTCTTCAAATTTTCCTTTTCTCATATCCTAATATTAGAATTAATAACGATATCATAATTACATCATTATATATCACATTACCTCAAACAATCTTAATGACTCATCGATAGGTCTGTCTCTCCATGGACTAGGAGGAGGATTGTGTCCTTTTAATTCATCATACTGTTGATGACATACATACGCTGAATTTCTGAATAAAGAGAGGGAGGGAGGCAGGGAGGGAGAGAGGGGGGGAGGAAGGGAAGGAGAGAAGGAGGGAAGGAGGGAGGGAGGGAGCAAGAGAGACAGACACATATACATGTAGACATACAAACACATAGATAGACAGACATATAGACAGACAGACACATATAGACATACAGACACAAATAGATAGACAGACAGACAGACACACATATAGACAGTCAGACACATACAGACACATATAGACATAGAGACACATACAGACAGACATAGGCAGACAAACAGAATCATAGTGTTAAAACACATGACCACACCTCTTAATTAGCTCAACAGCAAAATCATATAATTCTGGAAAATAATCGGATGCATATGTTATTTTATATGGCTTGTGACCTTAGGGTAGGAGGAGGAGGAAGAGGAGGAGGAGGAGGAGGAGGAGGATAATAAACGTCAAGACATTATTAGTAAGGTACATGTAATTCTTACCTAACCATTTTACCATGTCTTGAATTCCCAAAATAAACCGTTTCTCTTCTTTCTCTGGGTTAGTGTCATCATAACGTAAATATGTTATACCTCCATGAGCCTGGATATAGGATAGACATAGTATTACAGTATGGTTGAGCAGTTATTCAATTATATTGCAATTAATCATATCACCACTACCCGAATATCATTATATCACAAATAAAATATTATTGTCACTTTTTCTACAAGAACGAAGCTAGAATATCAAAGTTGCTAATATTAGCCAACTCTCTGGGAACAACGGAGCAACAGCTTTACTGTAAGCCTCATTTTTTCAGGGTAGATATAAAATCATAGGCGAAAAAAGCCTATGAGTATACCCAGTGGGGGTTGAACCTGCAAGCTTTCAATTGCAGGGGACCACTTTAACCAGCAGGCCACTAGTCTTCACTAACATAATATGCATATAATAACACTATTGAGGCTGTCTGTTAGGAGGAGAAACAATGACAACTAAGTCCATAATTCCAGTTTATGTTGTTTGTACTCACTTATAGTAACTATTACCTCACATTAGGGGTACAATTGTGTGTTATATTTACTTACTGCAATAATCATATCAGGTAAATGCAACATTGAACAATACCCAACCCAGGGTCATATATGTACAACACACACACAGACAGACAGACAGACAGACACACACACACACACACACATCACACACACACACACACACACACACACACATACACACACACACACCTTAGCATAACCAAAATTAAAATTAATGGCTTTGGCATGTCCAATATGTAGAATACCGTTAGGTTCTGGAGGGAATCGAGTGATCACCTGAAAATTATAGGAACCATTATTCAGAATTTTAAAACATACATTTCTAGTGTAATATATGATATTTACAATAGCCATTGGACGTTGATGTAATTTACACTCACCATTCCTCCTGTTTCTTTCAAATGTTCTTCTAAAAGATTCATTGTTTTTGGAGTTACAACATAACCATCAGTTAAGTAATTCTCTCCTGGAGAGGGAGAGAGCACGAGACAGAGAGAGACAGAGACGGAGAGAGACAGAGAGACAAAGTCACTTAAGTATTATTAGTATTGAGTGCTAATAAACAATGATAATAGTTAGTCAACAGTGGTTTTGATAAGCTCATATGGCGCACCATTAGCCCAAAGAGCTTCTTATTTGGCACAGTTCTCTCTTTGGGCCAGTGGCACAATTAGTTATGATTATATTGTCACTAACAGCATTAACTATTTGTTAATTGGCTCAAGATGTATTCCCAATGGCGCACACACTAACCGTTTTGAGCCCGTGCTTCAAAACTTATCAAAAACTCTGTTAGTCATGTACATGTCTTCTGTGTAGTAAGTATATTAGTACATGTATATCCCATACAGACATTTTATATGCACAAAGAATAATAATAACTGCCCCATGATATGTATCACTATAAAAACATCTATCTTTCATATATTACCCTGATGAAGGCTAGGGTATCTAGTCAAAATTAAACAACCCACTTGTATATAATAGAAAGAGAGGGAGAGTATCGCACTTCCGTATACGCATGTAGCACAACCCTGCAAAAATGAATGGCGATCGACTAATAGTTGGATTTCACTTTGTGAGGTAAGGTAGCTCGGACTGCTCCAAGTCAGCTTCATCGTCACTGTCGATCTCAAAATCACTGTCTTCGTATGGAATATCTCTCTTGAGCTCCGGTATGTAAGCATATCACTATTCACGTGATTATTAAACATGGTTAAGCTTTGTGCACCGCCTTGTGGTCTAGCACGTACTTTTCACCATCTTCTTGACTCAAGTACTTTTCGCAGGGTTGTGCTATAAGTTCGATACTCTCCCTCTCTTTCTATTATATACTCTTGGTAAAACAAAGAGCTGTATCATGTACTTAGGTAGGATTATATGGAAGTTGTTAATTGAATTTAATTATTTGCATTTTGTATGTACAAAGAAAATTATATATACTATAGTATATGATTTAATGTCATAGGGTTAATACATGATTATACTGTAACTCAATAACTTATATGTACTATAGTGTATAGTTTAATGTTATAAGGTTAATGCATGATTATACTGTAACTCAATAACTTATATGTACTATAGTGTATAGTTTAATGTCATAAGGTTAATACATGATTATACTGTAACTCAATAACTTATATGTACTATAGTGTATAGTTTAATGTCATAAGGTTAATACATGATTATACTGTAACTCAATAACTTATATGTACTATAGTGTATAGTTTAATGTCATAAGGTTAATACATGATTATACTGTAACTCAATAACTTATATGTACTATAGTGTATAGTTTAATGTCATAAGGTTAATGCATGATTATACTGTAACTCAATAACAAGGTTAGAAATGATATGATAAAATCAGTTCCATTATAATAAATAATTACATCATTACTCAATATTCCTGTAATGGAAGTGACATTTCATTTGATCATAATATTATAATCTCTATATTGTATCTTTCATACATTTGTCATATGCATTCTTACATCACTTTTGAACTTTATATAAAGTGTGCTTAGTATAGTAATTATTACACACACAATCCTTTATGATCCCAGTTTTCTACAAACTGTTCATAACCACAATTATACCATGGTGAGTGGGCAATCACCATGGTAACTTTTGATGTACCACGAGGGTGGGGTGAGGGGGTGTTTGGGAGATATATGCCCATAACATGCCTGTAGACAGTATCTATCCACTAAACCATCTAATTGTATTTTCACAGCTTTTACAGTAAACACTAATTAGCATTGTACTATATACTATATAGTTGACAACAGTGATGTTAAATGTGATTTAATTGCATACTTTGTCTTAGTGTTACCATAGTTGGAGGCACATATATCCTATACATATTTCTACCATATTGGGAAATAACCAGCCTATTTTTAGACAGGAGAAAGAGATGGCTCAACAATCTTCTTCTACTGCTCTTCAGGAACTACTAACATGTAATGTATGTTTGGATCAGTATACTAACCCCAAAACTCTTCCATGCTTACATAGCTTCTGTTTACAATGTATTGAGAAACTACCACAAGAACCACAGGTACAAACACACACACAATCTGGGTTTTGTTAACACTTCATCATTTATACATTATCTTATTTACTAACAGGGAGACAAGTATTTCATAAGCTGTCCTTCATGTCGTAAACCCACACAACTACCCGACATAGGACCCACTCAATTCCCTACTGCTTTCCTCATTAATAGCCTCATATCAGCACTGAATACTCCTCCAGTGAATGAGGATAGAAATACGAAGTGTAATGATCATAACAAGTCATTCAAAGTCTTCTGTGAAACCTGTCAACAGCTTATTTGTCGAGATTGTATTTTTAGTCAATGCCATCATAATCACAAGTACAATCTCATTACTGAATGTTATCCTGATCATCATCAAGAGATAGAGGCCGACCTCACAATAGTGAAACGGAAAGTAGCCGACGTTAATACAGCAGTGACTAACCTCATCACTCGAGAGATGGAGGTCACAAAACAGGGAGAAGATGTCAAGAAACAGATCCACACACACTCTCAACTAATCATTAACTTAGTTCAACAGTCACAGAGACAGTTAGTTCAACAGGTAGACACTGTAGTACAACAGAAGATTCGATTACTAACCACACAGAGAGAAGAGGCAGAGTCAGTCCTCAAACAGCTCAAAGGTTGTGAGGAGTTTGTAGAACAGAGTCTGAAGGTAGGGACTCAACAACAGATATTGAGGGAGAAACAGAATATGGTACAAGTAATGACAAAAGTCAATCAAGATGTCCACCCTGTTGTATTTCAACCAATAGAGGAGGCCAACATCACATTCACTAGTGATCACACATTGGTTGATGAATATCAGGGTATTGGTCAGTTAAAGTCTAAAACGTTCAGCAAATCAATTCTCGTCCTGAATGCTTGTTACGTTGGTAAGAAATCGACCATATCACTCGATCTCCAGACTCAAGATGGATCTCCCCTCTCAGTTCCTCTCTCCCTTATCTCTTGTGAACTCTCTTCTGCTGATGAGAGTCAATTCATATCATGTGATATCAAAGAGACCCAGTCAGGAAACTACAATATAAGCTTTACACCACGTACCAGAGGAAAACATCAATTGACAATACGATTAGGAGGTGTGAATATCCCTCGTAGTCCCTTTTCTCTTCATATCATCCCTTCCCCTGAGATGAGAGGTAAACCAGTGAATATTATATCAGGACTGAATAGACCATGGGGTGTAGCAATCACTAAGAATGAAGAGATTGTAGTAGCTGAGTGGGGTGCTGATTATATCACAATACTAAACAAGGAGGGAAAGAAAGTCAAATCATTTGGAACATACGGAACAGAACCGGGTCAATTTACCGAGCCTTGTGGAGTTGCCATCTCTCATGATGGACACATTTTAGTAACTGATAATCATCGACTACAGAAACTAACATTTGAAGGTCATTGTGTGAAATCAGTTGGGAGTAGTGAGACAGGCAATGGTCCTCTTCAGTTTAATACTCCTATAGGTATTACAGTTCATCCTACCACAGGACAAATATTCATTGCTGATACTGGTAATCATCGTATTCAAGTTCTCAATAATGATCTCACCTACTCTCACAGTTTCGGTAAGAGAGGTTCATCACCAAAACGATTCAATTATCCATTTGACGTGACATTTGACAATGAAGGATATTTGTATGTTGCAGATAATAGGAATCACTGTATCAAGAAGTTCACATCAACAGGACAACACATATCAACATTTAGTTCAGAAGGGTCTAATCCTGGTCAAATTAATATCCCTACCTCCATCATCATAGATAATAATCTATTATATGTTAGTGAGTTGATTACTAATCGTATCTCAATATTTGATACTAATGGATGTTTTATACATTGCTTTGGTAAGAGAGGTAGTGGAGAGGGAGAGTTTAAAAGGCCACATGGTATAACAGTAGATTCATTAGGTAACTTGTATGTTAGTGACTATGGTAATAACAGACTAGTTGTTTTGTAGATCTATTTTAAACACGACATGTTTATCTTAGAGTATAATAATGTAGATTATTATTATTATTATTATTATTATTATTATTATTATTATTATTATTACTTGATTCTAATTGTTCTCACAAGAATAGTAAAACATTTTCAAAACAAGTGTATATAGAGAAAAAAAAGTATCCCTATGACTGCTTTATGGTGTCCAGCATTCAGTAATCATGGCTGACTTTATCATGCCTGAAACACATCAGCCTATTATAGTTATTATTTTGATTATCTACTCTGTTTACCTTTTAAAGAACCTTGTAGAGCTTTAAGAATATATTTCAGGTAGCATAGCTAGCTATTAGTTCTAGTTTCTACGTAAGTTACACAACTTTCTTTCTGCTGGTGTGTAGAGCTTGAGCGCGCATTCTTTTACGCACCACGCCCATCAATTGACCAAGCCCCCGGGAATGACACAACTTCGAACCCGTGGGAAAGCAATCATAGGGATCCCGGGATGGCCCTACGGGCCATAAAAATGATAGAATATGTTGGGATGTCAAAACCCAAAAAGCATGCGAATAAGGTTGGGATGGTACTAACACAGGAGATTAACACAGGAGATTAACATAGGACCCAAAACAAACCACTTCTATATAACTCTACATAAGTACCTACACCACTATAAAGCAAAAGACAAACAGCTGTACTTATGTAAGGTTGTTATAGGGAAGCAGGGGGGGATTTAGGGGGGGGCCAGGGGGGGCCTGGCCCCCCCTGAAATTTTTGCACTCCTTTTTCATTATTCGTTGATTATAATTATTTGTAATAGCTTTGCCAAGCCCTTTATTCTAGCACAACCCACTACCAATTAAATGTGTAAGCTACAAGCCAAGTGTAAACAGTAAACTACATGAACTACAAGCCACAACCAGCTGTCTATTTTATAGTAAAGGATGTCAAAGCAATTGAATTTGTTTAATTTTGATTAGTCAGAGGTAACTAATATAAGATCTAACTTAATATATGTGTTATGGCAATTCAACATCATTAATACTGGTCAAAGAATAAATAGTGATGGTGGTGCCACCGGTGTTAGTAGTAGTAGTACTAGCAGCTGCAGCAATGTAGATGGTGAGTATAATAGTGAGAGTGATGAATAAGAGATTTTGTTGGTTGTATCAATTAACACTAACACGAGTAGCAATAGCTTGGGAATTACAAGACAAGACAATAGATGAATTTGCTTCTAGTGATAAGAATAGACACATTCTTTTACTTTAATTTTATAAGTAAAAAAAATAAAAATGATAACCTATTAACCTAATAAACCATGTACTGTACCACCACACCCAAATATGGGTGTGTCAGTCACCATAATTACCACGCCTTTCATGAATAAACTATTGGCCCCTGTAGGGAAGTTGTTAATTTGTATGTTGTGCAGGAATTGCATAGGTAGTTCAGTGCAAGGTTTGCCATCTGTGAAAACCTGGCATTATTTTCGGGTGCCTTCCAAAATGCAAGAGGATCGCTTTCTTGTGGTAGACATGGGCTTCGAAGATACTCCTCAACCATGGCTTCTACACTACCAGATTTCTCTGGGATTGTATCATTTGAAGCACATATTAGATCATCAAAGAAAGTCCTCATCTTTTTCTGAGGAGTTCGCCTGAATCGGAAGATGAAGGTCCACAAGATTCTTTCTCTGGTAGTGCTGTCAAGATTAGGAAAACGATGCTGGTTTAGCTATGAAATAAGATGGTGGTGAATCTCACAAGAAGAAGAAATACTTTACAAGAGAGTTGAGGTACATGATGCATGGATTTGATGACGACCCTCACCCTTACAACGAAACAGTGGACATGGTCGAGGACCTAGTAGTCGAGTTTATTACTGAAATGAGTTTGAAAGCATAGCTTTTATGATCACAATTGCAATTTTTCACAAGTGACAAATACTTAAATACAAATCCAAATACATTGACTTTCATACTTGCAAATACCATTGCAAATACAAATACTCAAAATAATGTATTTAATGTAATTAAATACAATTCACACACAATCCTTATAATTATGTTAAATATAATGATCCCACTTTCTACAAACTGTTCATAACCACAAATATTGTCATTTATTATAATAGATACTATTAATATATTTCTACATACCATATTAGGAATTAACTAGTCTATTTTTAGAAAGGAGAGAGAGATGGCTCAACTATCTTCTACTGCTCTTAAGGAACTTGATCAACAACTAACATGTAATGTATGTTTGGATCAGTATACTAACCCCAAAACTCTTCCATGCTTACATAGCTTCTGTTTAAAATGTATTGAGAAACTACCACAAGAACCACAGGTACAAACACACACACACAATCTGGTGTTGTTAACACTTCGTTCTTTATACATTATCTTATTTACTAACAGGGAGACAAGTATTTCATAAGCTGTCCTTCGTGTCGTAAACCCACACAACTACCTGACATAGGACCCACTCAATTCCCTACTGCTTTCCTCATTAATAGCCTTTTCCAACTACAAACTACTCTACAGAAAACGCTCAAAGGTCCAAATGTCTCTTGTGATAACTGTAACAACAACTCTGCTACTGGTTATTGTAAACAGTGTGCTCGATTCTCGTGTCAAGAATGTCTTGATGCACATAACAAATGGCAGCTCTTATCTACTCATGAGGTTATCAATGTACAAGATGTAGCAGGACTCAATACTTCTAAACTATTTCCATTGAATGAGGATAGAAATATGAAGTGTAACGATCATAACAAGTCGTTCAAAGTCTACTGTGAAACCTGTCATCAGCTTATTTGTCGAGATTGTACAATTAGTCAACGACATCAAAATCACAAGTACAAGCTCGTTACTGAATGTTATCCTGATCATCATCAAGAGATAGAGGCCGACCTCACAATAGTGAAAAGGAAAGTAGCCGATGTTAATACAGCAGTGACTAACCTCGTCACTCGAGAGAGGGAGGTCACAAAACAGGGAGAAGATGTCAAGAAACAGATCCACACACACTCTCGACTAATAATAAACTTAATTCAACAGTCACAGAGGCAGTTAGTTAAACGGGTAGACACTGTAGTACAACAGAAGATTCGATTACTAACCAAACAGAGAGAAGAGGCAGAGACAGTTCTCAAACAGCTCAAAGGTTGTGAGGAGTTTGCAGAACAGAGTCTGAAGGTAGGGACTCAACAACTGATATTGAGGGAGAAACAGAATATGGTACAAGTAATGACAACAGTCAATCAAGATGTAAACCCTGTTGTATTTCAACCAATAGAGGAGGCCAACATCACATTCACTAGTAATCACACATTGCTTGATGAATATCAGGGTATTGGTCAGTTAAAATCTAAACCTTTTGGTATTTTAAACATGACATGTTTATCTTAGAGTATAATAATGTAGATTATTACAATTTTGTTATTTATTTATTGCTACTCCACTGTCGATACCTTTGATCACACCTACACATTATACTTTATTATTTTATTGTTGCTCTTGCTACTTATATTATTATAATAATAATAATAATAATAATAATAATAATAATAATTATTATTATTATTATTATTATTACTTGATTCTAATTTTTCTTATAATAATTTTACTTCACAATTTATCAACTAGTCATTCACAAGAAGAACAGGAACAATTATAATTATTTAAAACACGAAAGAACATGAAAGAACATGAAAGAACATGTTGGGATAAAACTGAAAAACTACACAAGCAAGATTGGGACAATATCATAATAATAAAATTACACTAACCTCTTCTACATAACCCTATACTATAGTAGATACAATAAATTATAAAACATTGCAATATTCGTTCAGGCAGTAGTATAATAACAAGTGTATTAAAATGTAGGGATATCAGAACTGAGAAAGCAAACAAGATTAGGATGGTACCATAGCAACAAAACTAAACTAATCACTTCTGTACACTCCAATGTGAATATCCCAAAATAATTATAATTTGAGTCTAATATTTATATTTAATCACAACTGCTTTCTGGGTAGAAAGGCAAGGCACATGTAAAGTCCCTTCTAACTATCACAATAATATGTGAGTGGTGTAGGTACTTATGTAGGGTTATATGGAAGTGGTTTGTGTAATTTTGGGTCTTATGTTAACCTCCTGTGCTATGCAATTCCAACCTTGTTCACATACCATTATTAATTAAAGTTTAATTTGTAAATTTCAGTTCACAATAGCAATATACATGTACTACACTTGCCTAGATTAATACCACTGAAGGCTAGTTATTATTATTATGATTATATTATTAATATTAATATTATTATCATTACTTGATTCTAATTGTTTTTACAAGAATACATTATCAATACAAATAAAGGAATATGTAGGGACATCAAAACCTAAATAGTATGCGAACAAGGTCTGGATGGTACTAACACAGGAGGTTAACGTAGGACCCAAAATGAAACAAATCATTTCCATTATAATACTACACAAGTATAGCTCTTTGTCTTTTGCAGTGTAGGTACTTATGTAGGGTTATATGGAAGTAGTTTGTTTAATGTTTGGTCTTATGATCACCTCCTATGTTAGTACCATATCCCAACCTTGTTTGAATATTTGTTCATGTTTACATAACATAATTATTTATTTATTTATATAATATTTATTTTAAGTGGTACTATAAACCTAAATATTTAGGTATTTATAGCCTTAGCATGACACTGGCATAGACAGTTCAGCATGGTGGTAGTGGCTACATGACTGAGGCATTGTCCCATATCAATGAAGACCATGTAGGGTTTAAGTGTACTTCAGGATCTATGTTGATGATATTGGGAGTATTGTGAATTAGAAGGGCTTCTCTTAGTCTTCTTCTTTGTTAATTGTCTATCATGCTCAAAAAACTTTCTTTAGAAAATTATACAACATGATAAACAGTATCTATGACATAATTTATATAAAGTGTGCTTAGTGTTGCAATTATTACAAACACAATCCTTATAAGTATGTTCAATATAATAATCCCACTTTTCATAACTGTTCATAACCACAAATATTATCAGTTATTATAATAGACTATTAATATCTTTCTATATACCATATTAGGAATTAACCAGTCTATTTTTAGAGAGGACAAAGAGATGGCTCAACAATCTTCTTCTTCTACTGCTCTTCAGGAACTTGATGAACAACTAACATGTAATGTATGTTTGGATCAGTATACTAACCCCAAAACCCTTCCATGCTTACATAGCTTCTGTTTAGAATGTATTGAGAAACTACCACAAGAACCACAGGTACAAATACACACACACACAATCATTTCATTGTTCATACATTATTTTATTTACTAACAGGGAGACAAGTATTTCATAAGCTGTCCTTCGTGTCGTAAACCCACACAACTACCCGACATAGGACCCACTGAATTCCCTACTGCTTTCCTTATTAATAGCCTCATAGCTGTACTCAATACTTCTAAACTACTTCCATTCAATGAGGATAGAAATATGAAGTGTAATGATCATAACAAGTCGCTCAAAGTCTACTGTGAAACCTGTCAACAGCTTATTTGTCGAGATTGTACGATTAGTCAACGACATCAAAATCACAAGTACAAGCTCGTTACTGAATGTTATCCTGATCATCATCAACAGATAGAGGTCGACCTCACAATAGTGAAATGGAAAGTAGCCAATGTTAATACAGCAGTGACTAACCTCGTCACTCGAGAAAAGGAGGTCACAAAACAGGGAGAAGATGTCAAGAAACAGATCCACACACACTCTCAACTAATCATGGACTTAGTTCAACAGTCACAGAGACAGTTAGTTCAACAGGTAGACACGGTAGTACAACAGAAGATTCAATTACTAACCAAACAGAGAGAAGAGGCGGAGACAGTCCTCAAACAGCTCAAAGGTTGTGAGGAGTTTGTAGAACAGAGTTTGAAGGTAGGGACTCAACAGCAGATATTGACGGAGAAACAGAATATGGTACAAGTAATGACAACAGTCAGTCAAGATGTCAACCCTGTTGTATTTCAACCAATAGAGGAGGCCAACATCACATTCACTAGTAATCACACATTGGTTGATAAATATCAGGGTGTTGGTCAGTTAAAATCTAAACCATTTGGCAAATCAGTTCTCGTCAAGAATGCTTGTTACGTTGATAAGAAATCGACCATCACACTCAACCTCCAGACTCAAGATGGATCTCCCCTCTCGGTTCCTCTCTCCCTCATCTCTTGTGAACTCTCTTCTGCTGATGATAGTCGACTCATATCATGTGATATCAATGAGACCCAGTCAGGAAACTATGATATAAGCTTTACATCACGTACTGGAGGAAAACATCAATTGACAATACGATTAGGAGGTGTGAATATCCCAGATAGTCCCTTTACTCTTCATATCATCCCTTTCCTTGAGATGAGAGGTAAACCAGTGAATATTATATCAGGACTCAATAATCCATGGGGTGTAGCAATCACTAAGAATGAAGAGATTGTAGTAGCTGAGAATGGTGCCAATTGTATCACAATACTAAACAAGGAGGGAAAGAAAGTCAAGGCATTTGGAACACAGGGAACAAAAGAGGGTCAATTCACTTGTCCTCGTGGAGTTGCCATATGTCAAGATGGATACATTTTAGTAACTGATAATCATCGACTACAGAAACTAACATTTGAAGGTGATTGTGTCAAATCAGTTGGGAGTAGTAAGACAGGCAATGGTCCTCTTCAGTTTAATACTCCTATTGGTATTACAGTTCATCCTATCACGGGACAAATATTCATTGCTGATACATATAATCATCGTATTCAAGTTCTCAATAATGATCTCGCCTACTCTCATAGTTTCGGTAAGAGACGTTCATCACCAAAACAATTTAATGATCCATGGGATGTGACATTTGACAATGAAGGATATTTGTATGTTGCAGATAATGATAATCACTGTATCAAGAAGTTCACATCAACAGGACAACACATATCAACATTTAGTTCATATGGATCTAATCCTGGTAAAATTACTAATCCTACCTCCATCATCATAGATAATAATCTATTATATGTTAATGAAGGGGGGATACATCGTATCTCAATATTTGATACTAATGGATGTTTTATACATTGCTTTGGTAAGAGAGGTAGTGGAAGGAGAGAGTTTGATAGACCACATGGTATAACAGTAGATTCATTAGGTAACTTGTATGTTAGTGACTCACTTAATAACAGACTAGTTGTTTTGTAGATCTATTTTAAACATGACATGTTTATCTTACAGTATAATAATGTAGATTATTACAATTTTGTTATTTATTTATTGTTACTCCACTCTCGATACCTTTGATCACACCTACACATTATACTTTATTATTTTATTGTTGCTCTTGCTAATGTTTATCTTAGATTATAATATTATAATTATAATAATAATAATTATTATTATTATTATTACTTGATTCTAATTGTTCTTATAATAATTTACTTCACAATTTATCAACTAGTCGTTCACAAGAAGAACAGAAACAAGTATAATTATTTAAAACATGAAAGAACATAAAAGAAAATGAAAGAAAATGAAAGGATAAAACTGAAAAACTATACAAGCAAGATTGGGACAGTATCATAATAATAAAATTACACTAACCTCTTCCATATGCATCAATTTATCTATACAGTAAATTGTAAAACAAATATTCCTTCAGGCAGTAGTATAATAACAAGTGTATTAAAATGTAGGGATATCAGAACTGAGAAAGCACACAAACAAGATTAGGATGGTACCATAGCAACAAAACTAAACTAATCACTTCTGTACACTCCAATGTGAATATCCCAAAATAATTATAATTTGAGTCTACTATTTATATTTAATCACAACTGGTTTCTGGGTAGAAAGGCAAGGCACATGTAAAGTACCTTCTAACTATCACAATAATATGTGAGTGGTGTAGGTACTTATGTAGGGTTATATGGAGTGGTTTGTGTAATTTTGGGTCTTATGTTAACCTCCTGTGCTATGCAATTCCAACCTTGTTCACACACCATTATTAATTAAAGTTTAATTTGTAAATTTCAGTTCACAATAGCAATATACATGTACTACACTTGCCTAGATTAATAACACTGAAGGCTAGTTATTATTATTATGATTATATTATTAATATTAATATTATTATCATTACTTGATTCTAATTGTTTTTACAAGAATACATTATCAATACAAATAAAGGAATATGTAGGGACATCAAAACCTAAATAGTATATGAACAAGGTCTGGATGATACTAACACAGGAGGTTAACGTAGGACCTAAAATGAAACAAATCATTTACATTATAATACTACACAAGTATAGCTCTTTGTCTTTTGCAGTGTAGGTACTTATGTAGGGTTATATGGAAGTAGTTTGTTTAATTTTTGGTCTTATGTTCACCTCCTATGTTAGTACCATATCCCAACGTTGTTTGAATATTTTTTCACGTTTACATAACATATAATTATTTATTTATTTATATAATATTTATTTTAATTGGTACTATAAACCACTTCCATATACATGATGTTATCGGAGATGTAGAAAGAAAGAAAGAAAGACACCTGAGGCAATGGAAAAAGGAAAATGAGAGTTGCCTCAGGTGGGATTTGAGCCCACAACACTCTGTACTCCGGACAGATGCTCTACCAACTGAGCTACCAAGGCAGCCCAGCTGGCAGGGTCCGAATCAAACATCTCATATGCCTGTATGAACAGGCTAACAGACACAAGGCATTAGGTGATGGCCGGGGTAAAACCACCAATGACACCAACACCAAACCAAAGTTTATACATGATGTTATCGGAGATGTAGAAAGAAAGAAAGAAAGAAAGAAAGAAAGAAAGAAAGACACCTGAGGCAATGGAAAAATGAAAATGAGAGTTGCCTCAGCTACATGTAAACCCTACTAAGCACTACACAGCTCTAAACCAAAAGACAAACAGCTGTACTTATGTAGGATTATATGGAAGTTGTTAATTTAATTATGTTGTTGATGTATCATCATCCTGATCTTGTTAGAATAGTCTATCAGTTTTGATATAATATATTCCTACATGTCAAAGTTTTTGATACGTTTTGAAGCATGGGCCAAATTGGTTCAAAAATGGCTAACGTGTGTGCCCCATCGGGAAAACATTTTGAGCATATTAACAAATAGTTAATGCTGTTAGTGATAACATAATCATAATTAACTGCACCACCTGGCCTAAAGAGATAGCTGTGCTGTGCAAAATAAGAAGCTCTTTGGACCAATCAATGGTGCACCATAGGAACTTATTAAAAACACTGCTACATGTACTTTCATATATATATATATATATAGTAATATACATGTACATGTATATAATTATGATACAATGAATATTATATATGACAAATGACCTCAAAATTAGGATATGATGACTTTATATGTAATATAGTGTATAGTTTAATGTCATGATTATACTATAAACACTGGTTCACATAATATGGTGTATCTTTGTATCATGTCAATGTGTTGTATTGTAAACACAATATGCTTCCTTTAACGTTGTTAAATGCAACGTAACACAAGGATAGGATCTGATTGTATCTTTGTGTCAGGCTGCATTGCATTTCATCAATCACAATGTAATGAACACAACACAAGGCTTTGTATAATTATGTGAACCCAATAATGAAGTAATGGATTAAAATTTCACATACACAAAACAGAATGTATATTATGATGAATGTATAATTAGTAAAGTAACAAGGTTAGGAATGATATGATAATAACATAATATCTTAAGTCTACTATTAATTGTGTCTACTAAATTTAGTGATTATTAAATGCTTGTATTTAGCATGCTTAGTGAATTCCTGAGCCACACCCACTTTACCTATTTAATGATCATGAAATATGTTCTTAGTGTTTACTAATTACGTTAGTCGCTAAATTCACTAAAATTAGTACACACAATTAATAGTAGACTTAAGATATTAGTTCCATTATCATAAATAATTACATTATTACTCAATATTCCTGTAATATAGGACAATGGAAGTGACATTTCATTTGATCATAATATTATCATCTCTTTATTGTATCTTTCATACATTTGTCATATGCATTCTTACATCACTTTTGAACTTTATATAAAGTGTGCTTAGTATAGTAATTATTACAAACATAATCCTTATAATTATGTTAAATATAATGATCCCACTTTTCTACAAATTGTTCATAACCACAAATATTATCAGTTATTATAATAGATACTATTAATATTTCTACATACCATATTAGGAATTAACTAGTCTATTTTTAGAGTGGACAAAGAGATGGCTCAACAATCTTCTTCTACTGCTCTTAAGGAACTTGATCAACAACTAACATGTAATGTATGTTTGGATCAGTATACTAACCCCAAAACTCTTCCATGCTTACATAGCTTCTGTTTAAAATGTATTGAGAAACTACCGCAAGAACCACAGGTACAAACACACACACACGATCTGCTTTTGTTAACACTTCATTTTTTATACATTATCTTATTTACTAACAGGGACACAAGTATTTCATAAGCTGTCCTTCGTGTCGTAAACCAACACAACTACCCGACATAGGACCCACTCAATTCCCTACTGCTTTCCTCATTAATAGCCTCTTTCAACTGCAATCTACTCTACAGAAAATGCTCAAAGGTCCAAACGTCTCTTGTGATAATTGTCACAACAACTCTGCTACTGGTTATTGTAAACAGTGTGCTCGATTCTCGTGTCAAGAATGTCTTGATGCACATAACAAATGGCAGCTCTTATCTACTCATGAGGTTATCAATGTACAAGATGTAGCAGTACTCAATACTTCTAAACTACTTCCATTGAATGAGGATAGAAATATGAAGTGTAACGATCATAACAAGTCGTTCAAAGTCTACTGTGAAACCTGCCAAGAGCTTATTTGTCGAGATTGTACGATTACTCAACCCCATCAAAATCACAAATACAAGCTCGTTACTGAATGTTATCCTGATCACCATCAAGAGATAGAGGTCGACCTCACGATAGTGAAAAGGAAAGTAGCTGATGTTAATACAGCAGTGACTAACCTCATTACTCGAGAGAGCGATGTCACAAAACAGGGAGATGATGTCAAGAAACAGATCCACACACACTCTAAACTAATCATTAACTTAGTTCAACAGTCACAGAGGCAGTTAGTTCAACAGGTAGACACTGTAGTACAACAGAAGATCCAATTACTAACCAAACAGAGAGAAGAGGCGGAGACAGTCCTCAAACAGCTCAGAGGTTGTGAGGAGCTTGTAGAACAGATTCTGAAGGTAGGGACTCAACAACAGATATTGAGGGAGAAACAGAACATGGTACAAGTAATGACAACGGTCAATCAAGATGTCAACCCTGTTGTATTTCAACCAATAGAGGAGGCCAACATCACATTCACTAGTAATCACACATTGCTTGATAAATATGAGGGTATTGGTCAGTTAAAATCTAAACCATTTGGCAAATTGGTTCTCGTCAAGAATGCTCGTTACGTTGATAAGAAATCGACCATCACACTCAACCTCCAGACTCAAGATGGATCTCCCCTCTCGGTTCCTCTCTCCCTCATCTCTTGTGAACTCTCTTCTGCTGATGATAGTCGACTCATATCATGTGATATCAATGAGACCCAGTCAGGAAACTACGATGTAAGCTTTACTCCACGTACCAGAGGAAAACATCAATTGACAATACGATTAGGAGGTATGAATATCCCTGGTAGTCCCTTTACTCTTCATATCATCCCTTCCCCCGAGATGAGAGGTAAACCAGTGAATATTATATCAGGACTCAATAATCCATGGGGTGTAGTAATCAGTAAGAATGAAGAGATTGTAGTAGCTGAGAATGGTGCTCATTGTATCACAATACTAAACAAAGAGGGAAAGAAAGTCAAGTCATTTGGAACAAGAGGAATAAAGGAGGGTCAATTCACTTATCCTCATGGAGTTGCCATATCTCATGACGGATACATTTTAGTAACTGATAATCATCGACTACAGAAACTAACATTTGAAGGTGATTGTGTCAAATCAGTTGGGAGTAGTAAGACAGGCAATGGTCCTCTTCAGTTTAATGTTCCTATAGGTATTACAGTTCATCCTACCACAGGACAAATATTCATTGCTGATAATGATAATCATCGTATTCACGTTCTCAATAAAGATCTCGCCTACTCTCATAGTTTTGGTAAGAGAGGTTCGTCACCAGAACAATTCAATGATCCATGGGATGTGACATTTGACAATGAAGGATATTTGTATGCTGCAGATAGTGATAATCACTGTATCAAGAAGTTCACATCAACAGAACAATACATTTCAACATTTAGTTCATGTGGGTCTAATCCTGGTAAAATTAGTTGTCCTTCCTCCATCATCATAGATAATAATCTACTATATGTTAGTGAATTGGTTAATCATCGTATCTCAATATTTGATACTAATGGATGTTTTATACATTGCTTTGGTAATAGAGGTAGTGGAGAGGGAGAGTTTAATATTCCATGTGGTATAACAGTAGATTCATTAGGTAACTTGTATGTTAGTGACCATGGTAATAACAGACTAGTTGTTTTGTAGATCTATTTTAAACACGACATGTTTATCTTAGAGTATAATAATGTAGATTATTATTATTATTATTATTATTATTAATATTATTATTATTATTATTATTATTATTATTATTACTTGATTCTAATTGTTCTCACAAGAATAGTAAAACATTTTCAAAAAAATGATAGAATATGTTGGGATGCAAAAACCCAAAAAGCATGCGAACAAGGTTGGGATGGTACTAACACAGGAGATTAACATAGGACCCAAAACAAACCACTTCTATATAACTCTACATAAGTACCTACACCACTATAAAGCAAAAGACAAACAGCTGTACTTATGTAAGGTTGTTATATGGAAGTTGTTAACTTGTATGTTGTTCATGTATCATCATCCTGATCTTGTTTGAATAGAAAATCAGTTTTAATATATATTACGGCCCATCAGGCCATCCTTATAATTGCTTTCCACGGGGTTGAATCTATTATAAAATTATATATAATATGTTTGTGTCATTTGCGTGACTTTGCGTTGTATACGTTGTTAAGTTGCGTCATTCCCGGGGGCTCGGTCAATAAATGGGCGTGGTGCGTAAAAGAACACGTGTTTGAACTACAGACCAGCCAGGAGGCTTTAGAAAGGATGTAAAACTGCTAATAACTGTTGTATATAGCAGAGAAACAGTATAAATATTATGCAAGAATCTTTAACAAGTAAGTGTAATAGGTTGTTGAGTTTTAGACACGAGGAAGTCATCATTCAGAACCTTGAAGGAGTACTTCAGTCAGTTCATCAGAGATCTGTGTACTTAGACTGCAATCAGGCTTACACTTACTTCTTCAGGGCCCAGCTTTCGAGTACACAGAAAGGTAGAGACACTAGTGCCATCAGCAATGCTTGATACATAGTCATCCCAAAGCAAATATAGGAAGACTGGTTCACATAATATGGTGTATCTTTGTATCATGTCAATGTGTTGTATTGTAAACACAATATGCTTCCTTTAACGTTGTTAAATGCAACGTAACACAAGGATAGGATCTGATTGTATCTTTGTGTCAGGCTGCATTGCATTTCATCAATCACAATGTAATGAACACAACACAAGGCTTTGTATAATTATGTGAACCCAATAATGAAGTAATGGATTATAATTTTACATACACAAAACAGAATGTATATTATGATGAATGTATATTAGTAAAGCAACAAGGTTAGGAATGATATGATAATAACATAATATCTTATGCTTAGTGTAGTAATTATTACACACACAATCCTTATAATTATGTTAAATATAATGATCCCACTTTTCTACAAACTGTTCATAACCGCAAATATTGTCAGTTATTATAATAGATACTATTAATATATTTCTACATACCATATTAGGAATTAACTAGTCTATTTTTAGAAAGGAGCGAGAGATGGCTCAACTATCTTCTTCTACTGCTCTTAAGGAACTTGATCAACAACTAACATGTAATGTGTGTTTGGATCAGTATACTAACCCCAAAACTCTTCCATGCTTACATAGCTTCTGTTTAAAATGTATTGAGAAACTACCACAAGAACCACAGGTACAAACACACACACACGATCTGGTGTTGTTAACACTTCATTCTTTATACATTATCTTATTTACTAACAGGGAGACAAGTATTTCATAAGCTGTCCTTAGTGTCGTAAACCCACACAACTACCTGACATAGGACCCACTCAATTCCCTACTGCTTTCCTCATTAATAGCCTTTTCCAACTACAAACTACTCTACAGAAAACGCTCAAAGGTCCAAATGTCTCTTGTGATAACTGTAACAACAACTCTGCTACTGGTTATTGTAAACAGTGTGCTCGATTCTCGTGTCAAGAATGTCTTGATGCACATAACAAATGGCAGCTCTTATCTACTCATGAGGTTATCAATGTACAAGATGTAGCACTACTCAATACTTCTAAACTATTTCCATTGAATGAGGATAGAAATATGAAGTGTAACGATCATAACAAGTCGTTCAAAGTCTACTGTGAAACCTGTCAACAGCTTATTTGTCGAGATTGTACAATTAGTCAACGACATCAAAATCACAAGTACAAGCTCGTTACTGAATGTTATCCTGATCATCATCAACAGATAGAGGTCGACCTCACAATAGTGAAATGGAAAGTAGCCGATGTTAATACAGCAGTGACTAACCTCGTCACTCGAGAAAAGGAGGTCACAAAACAGGGAGAAGATGTCAAGAAACAGATCCACACACACTCTCAACTAATCATGGACTTAGTTCAACAGTCACAGAGACAGTTAGTTCAACAGGTAGACACGGTAGTACAACAGAAGATTCAATTACTAACCAAACAAAAAGAAGAGGCAGATAAAGTCCTCAAACGGCTGAAAGATTGTGAGGAGTTTGTAGAACAGAGTCTGAAGGTAGGGACTCAACAACAGATATTGAGGGAGAAACCGAATATGATACAAGTAATGACAACAGTCAATCAAGATGTCAACTCTGTTGTATTTCAACCAATAGAGGAGGCTAACATCACATTCACTAGTAATCACACATTGCTTGATAAATATGAGGGTATTGGTCAGTTAAAATCTAAACCGTTTGGCAAATCAGTTCTCGTAAAGAATGCTTGTTACGTTGGTAAGAAATCTACCATCACTCTCAACCTCCAGACTCAAGATGGATCTCCCCTCTCAGTTCCTCTCTCCCTCATCTCTTGTGAACTCTCTTCTGCTGATGATAGTCAACTCATATCATGCGATATCAATGAGACACAGTCGGGAAACTACGATATAAGCTTTACACCATGTACCAGAGGAAAACATCAATTGACAATACGATTAGGAGGTGTGAATATCCCTGGTAGTCCCTTTACTCTTCATATCCCTTCCCCTGAGATGAGAGGTAAACCAGTGAATATTATATCAGGACTCACTACACCATGGGGTGTAGCAGTCACTAAGAATGAAGAGATTGTAGTAGCTGAGCAGGGTGCCCATCGTATCACAATACTAAACAAGAAGGGAAAGAAAGTCAAGTCATTTGGAACAAACGGAACAAAGGCGGGTCAAATCACTTTTCCTTATGGAGTTGCCATATCACACGATGGACATGTTTTAGTAACTGATAGTCATCGACTACAGAAACTAACATTTGAAGGCGATTGTGTGAAATCAGTTGGGAGTAGTAAGATAGGCAATGGTCCTCTTCAGTTTAATTATCCTATGGGTATTACAGTCCATCCTACCACAGGACAAATATTCATTGCTGATGCTAATAATCATCGTATTCAAGTTCTCAATAAAGATCTCACCTATTCTCATACCTTTGGTAAGAAAGGTTCATCACCAGAACAATTCAATCATCCATGTGATGTGACATTTGACAATGAAGGATATTTGTATGTTGCAGATTATATTAATCACTGTATCAAGAAGTTCACATCAACAGGACAATACGTATCAACATTTAGTTCACATGGGTCTAATCCTGGTCAAATTACTCGTCCTTCCTCCATCATCATAGATAATAATCTATTATATGTTAGTGAGGAGGGTAATCATCGTATCTCAATATTTGATACTAATGGATGTTTTATACATTGCTTTGGTAAGAGTGGTAGTGGAGAGGGAGAGTTTGTTAATCCACGTGGTATAACAGTAGATTCATTAGGTAACTTGTATGTTAGTGACTATAATAATCACAGACTAGTTGTTTTGTAGATCTATTTTAAACGCAATGTTTATCTTACAGTATAATAATGTAGATTATTACAATTTTGTTTTTATATTTATTGTTACTCTTAATATAAATACCACAGAATAATTATTATATATTATTATTATTATTATTATTATTATTATTATTATTATTATTATTATTATTACTTGATTCAAATTGAGGAATAGTAAAACATTTTCCAAAAAAATGAAAACATATATAGGGATGCCAAAACTCAAAAAGCATGTAAACAAGGTTGGGATGGTATTATCACAGGAGATTAACGTTGGACCCAAAATTAAACAAACCACTTCTATAAAACCTTACATAAGTACCTACACTACTATAAACCAAAAGACAAATAGCTATAATATGTATGGTTATATAAAAGTTGTTAAATTATATGTTGTTCATGTATCATCATCCTGATTTTGTTTGAATAGAAAATCAATTTTAATATGATATATTCACATATATATAATTATATAATGTTTTTAAGTAATATACATGTACATGAACATGTATATATGATACAATGAATATTAGAATAAGAAATTAAACTGATTCACAATGACCTCAAAGTTAGGATATGATGACTTTATACATGTATGTAATGTAGTGTATAGTTTAATGTCATGATTATACTATAAACACTGGTTCACATAATATGGTGTATCTTTGTATCATGTCGATGTGTTGTATTGTAAACACAATATGCTTCCTTCAACGTCGTTAAATGCAACGTAACACAAGGATAGGATCTGATTCTATTTTTGTGTCAGGCTGCATTCTTGTAAGTATCATAGAATGTGTTTATAGAAGTTTTATTTTATTATTATTATTTTTATTATTATTATTATTATTCTAATTGTTCATATAATAGTAATATAGGTTTTTCAATAAAAATGAAAGAATATGTATACAGGGACATCAAAACCCCAAAATTATGTGAACAAGGTCGGGACGAGACACTTACAGATGATGTATTTTCTGTTTCACTTATAGCATTGTCTGCAGTTCCATAAAAAGTGCCAGTCACTGTATCAACCACTCAGCATTCCAATGCTTATATAATATGAAATATCATATTATGAAAAATTATTAATCAAATTATTATTATAATCATTTTTAAAATTTATGTTTGCTTATTACAATAATTATTACCATAATCATATGTTTATGATTCCAGCACTTTCCTGTCACTGAGTAACTATGAATGACGGTAACATTTCATGTTCTAAAGACACAAATGTGCATGCGCAATTTGATTCCTCGTGGCTCCATTATCAAAAATGGTGTCTAATTCGTGCACTGGTTGAAACTCTCTTCTTTCGTAGTACCTGAAGATATCAACTCAATACTATGTATGCAATTGGAATGGTGCTTAAATTATTAGTTAGACAGACAAAAAAATGATTTGTTTGGAAAATAATTATTACGATGAAGATTTTGCCAGTTTTGCTACTCACCGGTTCTCTACCCTATCTATGCTCTCTGACCATCTACAAGATCTCGGTAGTCATAAAAACACTAAATATGAAAAGGTATGTGTGAACTATTACTTATATCTGTATATATTAGCTGACATTTCAGCTTATCACTTGGAATTGAAATATATGGCAACCATTTTTTCCGTGCTATCCCTACATAGTGAATACTACTCTCTGACAAATACAATGTACATTAGTATTTTAAATCTACATGTACATGTACATCATACATGATGTTACAGGAGATGTAGAAAGAAAGAAAGAAAGAAAGAAAGAAAGAAAGACAGACACCTGAGGCAATGGAAAAATGAAAATGAGAGTTGCCTCAGGTGGGATTCGAACCCACGACACTCTACTCCAGACAGATGCTCTACCAACTGAGCTACCAAGGCAGCCCAGCTGGCAGGGTCCGAATCAAACATCTCATACGCCTATATAAACAAACAGGCTAACTTAACACTTGGCAATAGGTAAAGGCCGAGGTAATGAAACCACCAAAGACACCAACACCATGTACATCATTAATATACATGTCACATACACATACATGTACATGTACAAGTATATCTTCCATGTTCATCATACATCTACTTGTACACATACATGTAAATGTACATGTACATCATACATGTACATCATCCCTATGATTGCTTTGTGGTGACCAGCATTCATTAATCATGGCTGACTTTCTCATGCCTGAAACACAATAGCCTATTATACATGTACATGTAGTTATTATTCTGATTATCCACAATTCTTAATATTTAAAGGATCTCACAGAACATTAGGAAGCTACAAGCAGCCATCCATTCTACTGATCTCATAGTCTAGATGCCCCGCCCATTCACTGTCAAGGTTGTTCTGTCGCAGCTATAGCTGTAGTGGTTAATTAATGCATACCAGCGACATAGACTAAGAAGAAATACAATTAATTCTAGCAATGAATATCATTATGAATGTTTGACAAGCAAAGTAGACAGAAACCTGGACTACTGCAAATGGAAATCATAGAACTGCTTGCTTTTATCCGGTAATAATAATTTCCCTGTTATTCCTACTAGATTTGGAAATAGTTTGGTGTTATGTATTACTTAGCCACAAGACAGACATATCTATAGTGATTGCATTTAATAGCAATATCAAAATACCAGGGAAGTGAGAGTGAGTTCAATAACAAAAGTTGATTTTCTGGCCACACCCAACCCTCTAATTGTAATTATTGCATTCCTTTGGAGCAACTTCAATATAAGAGTAACTCAGACCTTTTGACCTTCTTTAAAGGGCTAGGCAGCCAGACCACTAGTCACAGTGGTGTGTAGAGCTCGAGCGCACGTTCTGTTATGTGCCACACCCATTAAATTACCAAGCCCCCAGAATGGTGCAATTTCCTTAACTACCTATAACATGCCTAGTGTCAAGTTAGGCTGTTCATACAGGCATATGAGATGTTTGATTCGGACCCTGCCAGCTGAGCTGCCTTGGTAGCTCAGTTGGTAGAGCATCCGTCTGGAATACAGAGTGTCGTGGGTTCGAATCCCACCTGAGGCAACTCTCATTTTCATTTTTCCATTGCCTCAGGTGTCTTTCTTTCTTTCTTTCTACATTTCCAATAACATCATGTATGTGTAACAAATAATACACAAACTAGATTCAACCCGCAATCATAGGGATGACTACTACTCATAAGGAACTTGATGAACTACTAACATGTAATGTATGTTTGGATCAGTATACTAACCCCAAAAATCTGATCAGTCAACGTGTGACACACCCACATAATGAATATTATTAAATATTCATTATTAGGTCATGAGGATTTCCATATATGGTGAAAATAATGAGCCCACTTTTCTAGTAAAATAGGGTGTGTCACTACAACACTGTTAGTACACAGTTCACACTAACTGTATCTCTATATCTACAGGACACTAGTGAAAAATGGCTCAACAACTTGCTCTTCAGGAACTACTAACATGTAATGTATGTTTGGATCAGTATACTAACCCCAAAACCCTTCCATGCTTACATAGCTTCTGTTTAGAATGTATTGAGAATCTACCACAAGAACCACAGGTACAAACACGCACACACACACACACACATACAATCTAGTTTTGTTAACACTTCATTGTTTATACATTATCTTATTTACTAACAGGGACACAAGTATTTCATAAGCTGTCCTTCATGTCGTAAACCTGCACAACTACCCGACATAGGACCCATTGAATTCCCTACTGCTTTCCTAATTAATAACCTCATAGCACTGAATACTCCTCCAATGAATGAGGATAGAAATATGAAGTGTAACGATCATAACGAGCCAATCAAAGTCTACTGTGAAACCTGTCAACAGCTTATTTGTCGAGATTGTGCAGTTAGTAAACGACATCGAAACCATGATTACGACCTCGTTACAGAGTCCTACCCTAAACATCATCAAGAGATAGAGGCTGACCTCACTAAAGTCAAAACAAAAGTAGCTGATGTTAATACAGCAGTGACTAACCTCTTCACTCGAGAGAGGCATGTCACACAACAGGGAGAAGATGTCAAGAAACAGATTCGCACACACTCTCAACTAATCATTAACTTAGTTCAACAGTCCCAGAGACAGTTAGTTCAACAGGTAGACACTGTAGTACAACAGAAGATCGAATTACTAACCAAACAGAGAGAAGAGGCAGACACAGTCCTCAAACAGCTCAAAGGTTGTGAGGAGTTTGTAGAACAGAGTCTGAAGGTAGGGACTCAACAACAGATATTGAGGGAGAAACCGAATATGATCCAAGTAATGACAACAGTCAATCAAGATGTCAACCCTGTTGTATTTCAACCAATAGAGGAGGCTAACATCACATTCACTAGTAATCACACATTGGTTGATAAATATGAGGGTATTGGTCAGTTAAAATCTAAACCGTTTGGCAAATCAGTTCTCGTCAAGAATGCTTGTTACGTTGGTAAGAAATCGACCATCACACTCAACCTCCAGACTCAAGATGGATCTCCCCTCTCAGTTCCTCTCTCCCTTGTCTCTTGTGAACTCTCTTCTGCTGATGATAGTCAACTCATATCATGCGATATCAATGAGACACAGTCGGGAAACTACGATATAAGCTTTACTCCATGTACCAGAGGAAAACATCAATTGACAATACGATTAGGAGGTGTGAATATCCCTGGTAGTCCCTTTACTCTTCATATCCCTTCCCCTGAGATGAGAGGTAAACCAGTGAATATTATATCAGGACTCAATTATCCATGGGGTGTAGCAGTCACTAAGAATGAAGAGATTGTAGTAGCTGAGCAGGGTGCCCATCGTATCACAATACTAAACAAGGAGGGAAAGAAAGTCAAGTCATTTGGAACAATGGGAACAAAGGCGGGTCAAATCACTTTTCCTTATGGAGTTGCCATATCACACGATGGACATGTTTTAGTAACTGATAATCATCGACTACAGAAACTAACATTTGAAGGCGATTGTGTGAAATCAGTTGGGAGTAGTAAGATAGGCAATGGTCCTCTTCGGTTTAATTATCCTATGGGTATTACAGTCCATCCTACCACAGGACAAATATTCATTGCTGATAGTAGTAATCATCGTATTCAAGTTCTCAATAATGATCTCACCTACTCTCATAGTTTCGGTAAGAAAGGTTCATCACCAGAACAATTCTATCATCCATATGATGTGACATTTGACAATGAAGGATATTTGTATGTTGCAGAAAGTGATAATCACTGTATCAAGAAGTTCACATCAACAGGACAATACGTATCAACATTTAGTTCACATGGGTCTAATCCTGGTCAAATTACTCGTCCTTCCTCCATCATCATAGATAATAATCTATTATATGTTAGTGATTGTGGCAATCATCGTATCTCAATATTTGATACTAATGGATGTTTTATACATTGCTTTGGTAAGAGAGGTAGCGGAGAGGGAGAGTTTGTTGGTCCACGTGGTATAACAGTAGATTCATTAGGTAACTTGTATGTTAGTGACTATAGTAATAACAGACTAGTTGTTTTGTAGATCTATTTTAAACACAATGTTTATCTTACAGTATAATAATGTAGATTATTACAATTTTGTTTTTATATTTATTGTTACTCTTAATATAAATACCACAGAATAATTATTATATATTATTATTATTATATATTATTATTATTATTATTATTATTATTATTATTATTACTTGATTCAAATTGAGGAATAGTAAAACATTTTCCAAAAAAATGAAAACATATATAGGGATGCCAAAACTCAAAAAGCATGTAAACAAGGTTGGGATGGTATTATCACAGGAGATTAACGTTGGACCCAAAATTAAACAAACCACTTCTATAAAACCTTACATAAGTACCTACACTACTATAAACCAAAAGACAAATAGCTATAATATGTATGGTTATATAAAAGTTGTTAAATTATATGTTGTTCATGTATCATCATCCTGATTTTGTTTGAATAGAAAATCAATTTTAATATGATATATTCACATATATATAATTATATAATGTTTTTAAGTAATATACATGTACATGAACATGTATATATGATACAATGAATATTAGAATAAGAAATTAAACTGATTCACAATGACCTCAAAGTTAGGATATGATGACTTTATACATGTATGTAATGTAGTGTATAGTTTAATGTCATGATTATACTATAAACACTGGTTCACATAATATGGTGTATCTTTGTATCATGTCGATGTGTTGTATTGTAAACACAATATGCTTCCTTCAACGTCGTTAAATGCAACGTAACACAAGGATAGGATCTGATTCTATTTTTGTGTCAGGCTGCATTCTTGTAAGTATCATAGAATGTGTTTATAGAAGTTTTATTTTATTATTATTATTATTATTATTATTATTATTATTCTAATTGTTCATATAATAGTAATATAGGTTTTTCAATAAAAATGAAAGAATATGTATACAGGGACATCAAAACCCCAAAATTATGTGAACAAGGTCGGGACGAGACACTTACAGATGATGTATTTTCTGTTTCACTTATAGCATTGTCTGCAGTTCCATAAAAAGTGCCAGTCACTGTATCAACCACTCAGCATTCCAATGGTTATATAATATGAAATATCATATTATGAAAAATTATTAATCAAATTATTATAATCATTTTTAAAATTTACGTTTGCTTACAATAATTATTACCATAATCATATGTTTATGATTCCAGCACTTTCCTGTCACTGAGTAACTATGAATGACGGTAACATTTCATGTTCTAAAGACACAAATGTGCATGCGCAATTTGATTCCTCGTGGCTCCATTATCAAAAATGGTGTCTAATTCGTGCACTGGTTGAAACTCTCTTCTTTCGTAGTACCTGAAGATACCATCTCAATACTATGTATGCAATTGGAATGGTGCTTAAATTATTAGTTAGACAGACAAAAAAATGATTTGTTTGGAAAATAATTATTACGATGAAGATTTTGCCAGTTTTGCTACTCACCGGTTCTCTACCCTATCTATGCTCTCTGACCATCTAGAAGATGTCGGTAGTCATAAAAACACTAAATATGAAAAGGTATGTGTGAACTATTACTTATATCTGTATATATTAGCTGACATTTCAGCTTATCACTTGGAATTGAAATATATGGCAACCATTTTTTTCCGTGCTATCCCTACATAGTGAATACTACTCTCTGACAAATACAATGTACATTAGTATTTTAAATCTACATGTACATGTACATCATACATGATGTTACAGGAGATGTAGAAAGAAAGAAAGAAAGAAAGAAAGAAAGAAAGAAAGAAAGACACCTGAGGCAATGGAAAAATGAAAATGAGAGTTGCCTCAGGTGGGATTCGAACCCACGACACTCTACTCCAGACAGATGCTCTACCAACTGAGCTACCAAGGCAGCCCAGCTGGCAGGGTCCGAATCAAACATCTCATACGCCTATATAAACAAACAGGCTAACTTAACACTTGGCAATAGGTAAAGGCCGAGGTAATGAAACCACCAAAGACACCAACACCATGTACATCATTAATATACATGTCACATACACATACATGTACATGTACATGTACAAGTATATCTTCCATGTTCATCATACATCTACTTGTACACATACATGTAAATGTACATGTACATCATACATATACATCATCCCTATGATTGCTTTGTGGTGACCAGCATTCATTAATCATGGCTGACTTTCTCATGTCTGAAACACAATAGCCTATTATACATGTACATGTAGTTATTATTCTGATTATCCACAATTCTTAATATTTAAAGGATCTCACAGAACATTAGGAAGCTACAAGCAGCCATCCATTCTACTGATCTCATAGTCTAGATGCCCCGCCCATTCACTGTCAAGGTTGTTCTGTCGCAGCTATAGCTGTGGTGGTTAATTAATGCATACCAGTGACATAGAAATACAATTAATTCTAGCAATGAATATCATTATGAATGTTTGACAAGCAAAGTAGACAGAAACCTGGACTGCTGCAAATGGAAATCATAGAACTGCTTGCTTTTATCCGGTAATAATAATTTCCCTGTTATTCCTACTAGATTTGGAAATAGTTTGGTGTTATGTATTACTTAGCCACAAGACAGACATATCTATAGTGATTGCATTTAATAGCAATATCAAAATACCAGGGAAGTGAGAGTGAGTTCAATAACAAAAGTTGATTTTCTGGCCACACCCAACCCTCTAATTGTAATTATTGCATTCCTTTGGAGCAACTTCAATATAAGAGTAACTCAGACCTTTTGACCTTCTTTAAAGGGCTAGGCAGCCAGACCACTAGTCACAGTGGTGTGTAGAGCTCGAGCGCACGTTCTGTTATGTGCCACACCCATTAAATCACCAAGCCCCCAGAATGGTGCAATTTCCTTAACTACCTATACAATGCCTAGTGTCAAGTTAGCCTGTTCATACAGGCATATGAGATGTTTGATTCGGACCCTGCCAGCTGAGCTGCCTTGGTAGCTCAGTTGGTAGAGCATCCGTCTGGAATACAGAGTGTCGTGGGTTCGAATCCCACCTGAGGCAACTCTCATTTTCATTTTTCCATTGCCTCAGGTGTCTTTCTTTCTTTCTTTCTACATTTCCAATAACATCATGTATGTGTAACAAATAATACACAAACTAGATTCAACCCGCAATCATAGGGATGACTACTACTCATAAGGAACTTGATGAACTACTAACATGTAATGTATGTTTGGATCAGTATACTAACCCCAAAAATCTGATCAGTCAACGTGTGACACACCCACATAATGAATATTATTAAATATTCATTATTAGGTCATGAGGATTTCCATATATGGTGAAAATAATGAGCCCACTTTTCTAGTAAAATAGGGTGTGTCACTACAACACTGTTAGTACACAGTTCACACTAACTGTATCTCTATATCTACAGGACACTAGTGAAAAATGGCTCAACAACTTGCTCTTCAGGAACTACTAACATGTCATGTATGTTTGGATCAGTATACTAACCCCAAAACCCTTCCATGCTTACATAGCTTCTGTTTACAATGTATTGAGAATCTACCACAAGAACCACAGGTACAAACACGCACACACACACACACACACACAATCTGGTTTTGTTAACACTTCATTGTTTATACATTATCTTATTTACTAACAGGGAGACAAGTATTTCATAAGCTGTCCTTTATGTCGTACACCTGCACAACTACCCGACATAGGACCCACTCAATTCCCTACTGCTTTCCTCATTAATAACCTCATAGCACTGAATACTCCTCCAATGAATGAGGATAGAAATATGAAGTGTAACGATCATAACGAGCCAATCAAAGTCTACTGTGAAACCTGTCAACAGCTTATTTGTCGAGATTGTGCAGTTAGTAAACGACATCAAAACCATGATTACAATCTCGTTACAGAGTCCTACCCTAAACATCATCAAGAGATAGAGGCCGACCTCACTAAAGTCAAAACAAAAGTAGCTGATGTTAATACAGCAGTGACTAACCTCATCACTCGAGAGAGGCATGTCACACAACAGGGAGAAGATGTCAAGAAACAGATTTGCACACACTCTCAACTAATCATTAACTTAGTTCAACAGTCAGAGAGACAGTTAGTTCAACAGGTAGACACTGTAGTACAACAGAAGATTCGATTACTAACCAAACAGAGAGAAGAGGCAGAGACAGTCCTCAAACAGCTCAAAGGTTGTGAGGAGTTTGTAGAACAGAGTCTGAAGGTAGGGACTCAACAACAGATATTGAGGGAGAAACCGAATATGATACAAGTAATGACAACAGTCAATCAAGATGTCAACTCTGTTGTATTTCAACCAATAGAGGAGGCCAACATCACATTCACTAGTAATCACACATTGCTTGATAAATATGAGGGTATTGGTCAGTTAAAATCTAAACCATTTGGCAAATCGGTTCTCGTCAAGAATGCTTGCTGCGTTGGTAAGAAATCAACTATCACACTCAACCTCCAGACTCAAGATGGATCTCCCCTCTCAGTTCCTCTCTCCCTCATCTCTTGTGAACTCTCTTCTGCTGATGATAGTCAACTCATATCATGCGATATCAATGAGACACAGTCGGGAAACTACGATATAAGCTTTACTCCATGTACCAGAGGAAAACATCAATTGACAATACGATTAGGAGGTGTGAATATCCCTGGTAGTCCCTTTACTCTTCATATCTCTTCCCCTGAGATGAGAGGTAAACCAGTGAATATTATATCAGGACTCAATAGACCACGGGGTGTAGTAGTCACTAAGAATGAAGAGATTGTAGTAGCTGAGAATGGTGCCCATTGTATCACAATACTAAACAAGGAGGGAAAGAAAGTCAAGTCATTTGGAACAGAGGGAACGAAGAAGGGTCAATTCACTAAGCCTCGTGGAGTTGCCATCTCTCATGATGGACACATTTTAGTAACTGATGACCATCGACTACAGAAACTAACATTTGAAGGTGTTTGTGTGAAATCAGTTGGGAGTAGTAAGACAGGCAATGGTCCTCTTCAGTTTACTACTCCTATAGGTATTACAGTCCATCCTACCACAGGACAAATATTCATTGCTGATAATAATAATCATCGTATTCAAGTTCTCAATAATGATCTCACCTACTCTTATATTTTCGGTAAGAAAGGTTCATCACCAGAACAATTCTATCAGCCATGGGATGTGACATTTGACAATGAAGGACATTTGTATGTTGCAGATCAGTGTAATCACTGTATCAAGAAGTTCACATCAACAGGACAATACGTATCAACATTTAGTTCACATGGGTCTAATCCTGGTCAAATTACTCGTCCTTCCTCCATCATCATAGATAATAATCTATTATATGTTAGTGAGTTGGTTAATCATCGTATCTCAATATTTGATACTAATGGATGTTTTATACATTGCTTTGGTAAGAGAGGTAGTGGAGAGGGAGAGTTTTATAGTCCATTTGGTATAACAATAGATTCATTAGGTAACTTGTATGTTAGTGACACAGATAATAACAGACTAGTTGTTTTGTAGATCTATTTTAAACATGACATGTTTATCTTACAGTATAATAATGTAGATTATTACAATTTTGTTATTTATTTATTGTTACTCCACTTGTCGATACCTTTGATCACATCTACACATTATACTTTATTATTCTATCTTATGTAAGTACCACAGAATATGTTTAGAACTATTATTATATCCTTATCCTTATTATTATTATTATTATTATTATTATTATTATAAAAATTAAAAATGAAAGAAGATGTAGGGACATCAAAGCCTAAATAGTATATGAACAAGGTTGGGATGGTACTAACACAGGGGGTTAATGTAGGACCCAAAATTGAACAAACCACTTCCATATAATACTACATAAGAGTACAGCTGTATGTCTTTAAGGTAATATGGAAGTGGTTTGTTAAAATTTGGGTCTTGTGTTAACCTCCTGTGCTATACAATCCCAACCTTGTTTGACATCCCTTAGCAGAGATTCAGTTCATCACTTGAAATTGAAATGTGTAGGCAGCCATTTTTTTTCGTGCCATCCTTCAGGAATACTACTCTATGGTAAATGTGTATTTTATATATGCATGTACATGTACATGTATACAAACAGATGTACATCATACATATACACATACAGTAGCCCTCAGTAAAAAGTTCTGATACATAAATGTACATGTAGTACACACGTACTATGTTACCTACTATAGTATGCATGGGTTTGTCTATAGTTCTTGCATACATACACATAGATGTACGCAAGAACTACATGTGTATACACAAAGCACTTTTGATAAAGTAGGAATTTATTTACCTAACCCTGTACAGTGTTCTGACCAGGATATTTAGAGTGGTTGGATTCTAGCTTGCATTTGCAAGTATATATTATATACTTAATTCTGTCTCAATAGCCTATATACACATGTATGTATTATCTGAGAGGTGGTTAATTCATCTGAGAAGTGGTTATTCCCAACCAGTGCCGACCAGTGCAGGCAGAACACTGGTTTTCGCATGGTCAACTAAATGTACCCTTTTCAAGACCCAGAGCTTTGAAAAATGTGAGTCAATTAAATGATCAACAGGGAGAAGTTCAAAGCAAAGTTGTGACCAAAAATATAGTGTGTGGCGAAGTACTGAGAATTTAATAAATAATTTATAATATTTTAAAAATTTTTGTATATAATTTTATAAAACATACATTCTTAAATAATATTGTTTTATTATGGCCCGTAGGGCCATCCCTATGATTGCTTTCCCACGGGTTCGAACTATATATATATATATATATATATATATATATGTTTGTGTCACTTGCGCGAGTATGCGTTGTATACGTAGTTAAGGAAGTTGCGTCATTCCCGGGGGCTCGGTCAATTAATGGGTGTGGCGCGTAAAAGAATGCGCGCTCGAGCTCTAGAAACCAGCAGAAAGAAAGCCAAGTAGCTTACGTAGAAACTGGAACTAATAGCTAGCTATTCTGCCTGAAATATATTCCTAAAGTTCTCCAATGTCCTTTGAAAGGTCAGGAAAGTAGATAATCAAAATAATAACTATAATAAGCTGTTGTCTTTCATGCTTGATAAAGTCAGCCATGATTACTGAATGCTGGACACCACAAAGCAGTCATAGGTATACTTTTATCTACACCCACATTTGTAAAACAATCATTTCATAGTAAAATTCTCCTTGGTAGCCACCTTTCTCTCTCTAAAACAGTTAATAAACCACTGTTTTGCTCATGCTGTACAGGAAATATATAGCACTCGGGGTGGGGGCTCGAATCAAGGCCTTGATTATAGTTATTATTTTGATTATCTACTTTCCTGACCTTTCAAAGGACTTTGGAGAACTTTAGGAATATATTTCAGGCAGAATAGCTAGCTATTAGTTCCAGTTTCTACGTATCCCATAGGGATGTTTTTTCTCAATATATCTTGTCATATATAGATTCAGTTTATTCATTCATACATTCTCATTAATATTTTTAATATCTGCTTTCAAATTTCATTTTTTAACATTAAATTTTTAATTGATAGCTATAATCCATTTATTAGTAATATATAATATATACTAATATCACTAAAATCATAAAAGGATATTATGCAAGAAACGTATTGCCCTTAACCCTTACAGCACCAAACTTGTTTTTAAAATTTCTTCCCATTTCCAACACTGGCGGCTCTATTGCATATATTTTGGCCACCGTTCACTTTCTCTACCCCAAACTTGGCTCCTTTTCCGACTTGCTTACCAGGACTCGAAAGTCCCCAAACGCTTTGTAGGATTAAATCAAATGCAGTGCTCTCCCTTTTTTGACTGGAACTGGGGCAAGCAAAATGACCCCACTGCATGTAGATACCAGCTACACTCACGATTTCAGGTTTTACAGCAAGGGAAATGCCTCAGGTACCCACCAGAGCACGTGGGCGGGGTCACTGAAATAACAATTTGCGTGGGCAGTGAGGGGACTACGCCCCCTTCAAACCCCCCCCCCCCCCATTAATGGGGGGACACCCACCTTTAAAATTCCCCCGTAGTTGTTATTTAGGCCAAAGGGCGGCCGACAAAGCAGCAACTTTTTTAGGCATTTTCGTGGGCTTGTGCCTGACACCAATTACAAGGATTTGGGGGGTTCGTAACGCTAGGAACACACTCCGAACCACGTAGGGGTGAAACGTCACATATATGTGACATCAGTCCTCTAAGGGTTAATTAATATACTATACTTGCCTAGCTAGTTATTATTATTATGATTATATTACTATTTTGAATCGGAATCCACCACTCTCTTCTCATACCAACTCCGCTCTTTCTCACTTAGCCTTAGTCGCTAATCAGCCCAACTGGTCCAGTATTGAGGAAATAGATGTTCCCATCCATCAATGTCATCTTTGTAGAGCCATTGATCAAGCACGTTTTAATTCCTTTCTTAATGATGCTCCAGATACTCGCTCCAAGGCCTTAGCTTTGTCGACCTCTATACGCCATGCAGGTGATTGGCTGAATGTAGTGCCCTGTTCAGCTCTTGGTTTGAACTTGGTAGACTGGGAATTTCGCTTGTGTATGAAATATTGGCTAGGTCTGCAGATGACAAAAGAAGACTCCTTTTGTCCTGTTTGTGATACCATCTCTGATTCGATGGGAGATCATCATGCCACCTGCAGGGGTAACGGAGATATTATCCGCCGACATGATAGTTTGTGGGATGTACTCTTCTCAGCTGCCCAGTCTGCTGCATTGGCTCCTAAGAAAGAGACCCCTTCTCTCATACCTGGGTCCAGCTCTCGTCCTGCTGACATCTTCCTTCCCAGTTGGAAACGAGGCAAACCCGGTGCTCTTGATGTCACAGTAATCTCTCCAGTCCAACAGCTCACCATTAAGGATGCTGCCATCACTCAGGGTCATGCTCTATCTGTGGGTGAAACAAGGAAACGCCAAGTTCATGAAAATGAGTGCCATGAAATTGGGATATCCTTTTTACTGCTGGTGGTTGAGTCCCTTGGAGGATGGAGTAGGGAAGCGGCTAACATAATTAGAGAAGTTGGAAAGCTCCAAGCCCTTCGCCTTAGTTTGTCCCCCTCTCATTCAATCTCACATTTGTTCCAACGGCTGTCTATCTGTTTATGGCATGGAAATGCCTGTCTATGGGCCTCTCGATTGCCCATCATATCACCGTCTGTAGACGGGATATTATGACTTCAAATTAGCACTAAAAAATAACTTGTTTTTATTTTATTTTATTTTCTGTTCTTATTATTATTATAATAATAATTACTATTATTATTATTATTATTATTAAGTAGTTTGTTTAATTTTTGGTCTTGTGCTCACCTCCTGTGTTAGTACCATATCCCAACCTTGTTTGAATATTTTTTCATGTTTACATAACATATAATTATTTATTTATTTATATAATATTAATTTTAATTGGTACTATAAACCACTCCCATATACATGTACATGTAAACCCTACATAAGTACTACACACCTCTAAACCAAAAGACAAACAGCTGTACTTATGTAGGATTATATGGAAGTTGTTAATTTAATTACATTGTTCACGTATCATCATCCTGATCTTGTTAGAATAGTCTATCAGTTTTGATATTATATATTCCTACATGTCAGAGTTTTTGATACGTTTTGCCAAATTGGTTCATCAATGGTTATCATGTGTGCCATTGGCAATACATCTTGAGCCAATTAACAAAGAGTTAATGCTGTTAGTGACAATATAATCATAATTAACTGCACCATCAGGCCCAAAGAGAGAACTGTGCTGTGCCAAATAAGAAGCTCTTTGGACTAATCAATGGTGCACCATATGAACTTATCATAAACACTGCTACATGTACATGTACTTTCATATATATATATATAGTAATATACATGTACATGTATATATGATACAATGAATATTAGAATGAGAAATTAAACTGATTCACAATGACCTCAAAATTAGGATATGATGACTTTATATGTAATGTAGTGTATAGTTTAATGTCATGATTATACTATAAACACTGGTTCACATAATATGGTGTATCTTTGTATCATGTCAATGTGTTGTATTGTAAAACCAATATGCTTCCTTCAACGTCGTTAAATGCAACATAACACAAGGATAGGACCTGATTGTATCTTTGTGTCAGGCTGCATTGCATTTCATCAATCACAATGTAATGAACACAACACAAGGCTTTGCATTATTATGTGAACCCAATAATGAAGTAATGGATTATAATTTTACATACACAAAACAGAATGTATATTATGATGAATGTATAATTAGTAAAGCAACAAGGTTAGGAATGATATGATAATAACATAATATCTTAAGTCGACTATTAATTGTGTCTACTAAATTTAAATGCTTGTATTTAGCATGCTTAGTGAATTCCTGAGCCACACCCACTTTGTCTATTTAATGATCATGAAATATATTCTTAGTGTTTACTAATTACGTTAGTTGCTAAATTCACTATAATTAGTACACACAATTAATAGTATACTTAAGATATTAGTTACATTATCATAAATAATTACATTATTACTCAATATTCCTGTAATATAGGACAATGGAAGTGACATTTCATTTGATCATAATATTATCATCTCTATATTGTATCTTTCATACATTTGTCATATCCATTCTTACGTCACTTTTGAACTTTATATAAAGTGTGCTTAGTATAGTAATTATTACACACACAATCCTTATAATTATGTTAAATATAATGATCCCACTTTTCTACAAACTGTTCATAACCATAAATATTATCAGTTATTATAATAGATACTATTAATATATTTCTACATACCATATTAGGAATTAACTAGTCTATTTTTAGAGAGGACAAAGAGATGGCTCAACAATCTTCTTCTATTGCTCTTAAGGAACTTGATGAACAACTAACATGTAATGTATGTTTGGATCAGTATACTAACCCCAAAACTCTTCCATGCTTACATAGCTTCTGTTTAAAATGTATTGAGAAACTACCACAAGAACCACAGGTACAAACACACACACACACAATCTGGTTTTGTTAACACTTCATTGTTATCTTATTTACTAACAGGGAGACAAGTATTTCATAAGTTGTCCTTCATGTCGTAAACCCACACAACTACCCGACATAGGACCCACTCAATTCCCTACTGCTTTCCTCATTAATAGCCTCATAGCTGTACTCAATACTTCTAAACTACTTCCATTCAATGAGGATAGAAATATGAAGTGTAACGATCATAACAAGTCGTTCAAAGTCTACTGTGAAACCTGTCAACAGCTTATTTGTCGAGATTGTACGATTAGTCAACGACATCAAAATCACAAGTACAAGCTCGTTACTGAATGTTATCCTGATCATCATCAACAGATAGAGGCCGACCTCACAATAGTGAAATGGAAAGTAGCCGATGTTAATACAGCAGTGACTAACCTCATCACTCGAGAGAGGGATGTCACACAACAGGGAGAAGATGTCAAGAAACAGATCCACACACACTCTCAACTAGTCATTAACTTAGTTCAACAGTCACAGAGACAGCTAGTTCAACAGGTAGACACTGTAGTACAACAGAAGATTCGATTACTAACCAAACAGAGACAAGAGGCAGAGACAGTCCTCAAACAGCTCAGAGGTTGTGAGAAGCTTGTAGAACAGAGTCTGAAGGTAGGGACTCAACAACAGATATTGAGAGAGAAACAGAATATGGTACAAGTAATGACAACGGTCAATCAAGATGTCAACCCTGTTGTATTTCAACCAATAGAGGAGGCCAACATCACATTCACTAGTAATCACACATTGCTTGATAAATATCAGGGTATTGGTCAGTTAAAATCTAAACCATTTGGCAAATTGGTTCTCGTCAAGAATGCTTGTTACATTAGTAAAAAATCGACCATCGCTCTCAACCTCCAGACTCAAGATGGATCTCCCCTCTCGGTTCCTCTCTCCCTCATCTCTTGTGAACTCTCTTCTGCTGATGATAGTCAACTCATATCATGTGATATCAATGAGACCCAGTCAGGAAACTACGATGTAAGCTTTACTCCACGTACCAGAGGAAAACATCAATTGACAATACGATTAGGAGGTGTGAATATCCCTGATAGTCCCTTTACTCTTCATATCATCCCTTCCCCCGAGATGAGAGGTAAACCAGTGAATATTATATCAGGACTCAATAATCCATGGGGTGTAGTAATCACTAAGAATGAAGAGATTGTAGTAGCTGAGAATGGTGCTCATTGTATCACAATACTAAACAAGGAGGGAAAGAAAGTCAAGTCATTTGGAACAAGAGGAATAAAGGAGGGTCAATTCACTTATCCTCATGGAGTTGCCATATCTCACGATGGATACATTTTAGTAACTGATAATCATCGACTACAGAAACTAACATTTGAAGGTCATTGTGTCAAATCAGTTGGGAGTAGTAAGACAGGCAATGGTCCTCTTCAGTTTAATGTTCCTATAGGTATTACAGTTCATCCTACCACAGGACAAATATTCATTGCTGATAATGATAATCATCGTATTCAAGTTCTCGATAAAGATCTCGCCTACTCTCATAGTTTCCGTAAGAGAGGGTCGTCACCAGAACAATTCAATGATCCATGGGATGTGACATTTGACAATGAAGGATATTTGTATGTTGCAGATAGTGATAATCACTGTATCAAGAAGTTCACATCAACAGAACAATACATTTCAACATTTAGTTCATGTGGGTCTAATCCTGGTCAAATTAGTTGTCCTTCCTCCATCATCATAGATAATAATCTACTATATGTTAGTGAATTGGGTAATCATCGTATCTCAATATTTGATACTAATGGATGTTTTATACATTGCTTTGGTAAGAGAGGTAGTGGAGAGGGAGAGTTTAATATTCCATGTGGTATAACAGTAGATTCATTAGGTAACTTGTATGTTAGTGACCATGGTAATAACAGACTAGTTGTTTTGTAGATCTATTTTAAACACGACATGTTTATCTTACAGTATAATAATGTAGATTATTATTATTATTATTATTATTAATATTATTATTATTATTATTATTATTATTATTATTATTACTTGATTCTAATTGTTCTCACAAGAATAGTAAAACATTTTCAATAAAATGATAGAATATGTTGGGATGCAAAAACCCAAAAAGCATATGCGAACAAGGTTGGAATGGTACTAACACAGGAGATTAACATAGGACCTAAAACAAACCACTTCTATATAACCCTACATAAGTACCTACACCATTATAAAGCAAAAGACAAACAGCTGTACTTATGTAAGGTTGTTATATGGAAGTTGTTAACTTGTATGTTGTTCATGTATCATCATCCTGATCTTGTTTGAATAGAAAATCAGTTTTAATATATATTACGGCCCATCAGGCCATCCTTATAATTGCTTTCCACGGGGTTGAATCTATTATATATATAATATGTCTGTGTCATTTGCGTGACTTTGCGTTGTATACGTTGTTAAGT
This sequence comes from Petrosia ficiformis, assembly GCA_947044365.1. NCBI lineage: Eukaryota > Metazoa > Porifera > Demospongiae > Haplosclerida > Petrosiidae > Petrosia > Petrosia ficiformis. The sequence continues at coordinate 1,164,200 of OX345644.1, forward strand.
TGCGTCATTCCCGGGGGCTCGGTCAATAAATGGGCGTGGTGCGTAAAAGAACACGTGTTTGAACTACAGACCAGCCAGGAGGCTTTAGAAAGGATGTAAAACTGCTAATAACTGTTGTATATAGCAGAGAAACAGTATAAATATTATGCAAGAATCTTTAACAAGTGTGATAGGTTGTTGAGTTTTAGACACGAGGAAGTCATCATTCAGAACCTTGAAGGAGTACTTCAGTCAGTTCATCAGAGATCTGTGTACTTAGACTGCAATCAGGCTTACACTTACTTCTTCGGGGCCCAGCTTTCGAGTACACAGAAAGATAGAGACACTAGTGCCATCAGCAATGCTTGATACATAGTCATCCCAAAGCAAATATAGGGAGACTGGTTCACATAATATGGTGTTTCTATGTATCATGTCAATGTGTTGTATTGTAAACACCATATGCTTCCTTCAACATCGTTAAATGCAACGTAACACAAGGATAGGATCTGATTGTATCTTTGTGTCAGGCTGCATTGCATTTCATCAATCACAATGTAACGAACACAACACAAGGCTTTGCATTATTATGTGAACCCAATAATGAAGTAATGGATTATAATTTTACATACACAAAACAGAATGTATATTATGATGAATGTATAATTAGTAAAGCAACAAGGTTAGGAATGATATGATAATAACATAATATCTTAAGTCTACTATTAATTGTGTCTACTAAATTTAGTGATTATTAAATGCTCGTATTTAGCATGCTTAGTGAATTCCTGAGCCACACCCACTTTACCTATTTAATGATCATGAAATATATTCTTAGTGTTTACTAATTACGTTAGTTGCTAAATTCACTATAATTAGTACACACAATTAATAGTATACTTAAGATATTAGTTCCATTATCATAAATAATTACATTATTACTCAATATTCCTGTAATATAGGACAATGGAAGTGACATTTCATTTGATCATAATATTATCATCTCTATATTGTATCTTTCATACATTTGTCATATGCATTCTTACATCACTTTTGAACTTTATAGAAAGTTTTCTGAAGAATGTTTATTGAGCATAAAGAACATGATAGTAAAAGGAATAATGATAGACGTTTCGACCCGAGGGTCTTCATCAGTATGAGAAAAGAAAGCCTAAATATTTAGGTATTTATAGCCTTAGCATGACACTAGCACAGACAGTTTGGCATGGTGGTAGTGGCTACATGACTGGGGCATTTTCATGTATGAATGAAGACCATGTAGGGTTTAAGTGTACTCCAGGATCTATGTTGATGAGTATTGTGAATTAGAAGGGCTTCTCTTGTAAATTGTCTATCATGTTCTTTATGCTCAATAGACTTTCTTCAGAAAATTATACAACATGATAAACATGACATAAATTATATAAAGTGGGCTTAGTGTAGTAATTGTAATAAACACAATCCTTATAATTAGATTAAATATAATGATCTCAATTTTCTACAAACTGTTCATAACCACAAATAGTATCAGTAGATACTATTAATATATATCGACATACCATATTAGGAAATAACTAGTCTATTTTTAGAGAGGACAAAGAGATGGCTCAACAATCTTCTTCTACTGCTCTTAAGGAACTTGATCAACAACTAACATGTAATGTATGTTTGGATCAGTATACTAACCCCAAAACTCTTCCATGCTTACATAGCTTCTGTTTAAAATGTATTGAGAAACTACCACAAGAACCTCAGGTACAAAAACACACAAACACACACAATCTGGTTTTGTTAACACTTCATTGTTTATACATTATCTTATTTACTAACAGGGAGACAAGTATTTCATAAGCTGTCCTTCATGTCGTAAACCTGCACAACTACCCGACATAGGACCCACTGAATTCCCTACTGCTTTTCTTATTAATAGCCTCATAGCTGTACTCAATACTTCTAAACTACTTCCATTCAATGAGGATAGAAATATGAAGTGTAATGATCATAACAAGTCGCTCAAAGTCTACTGTGAAACCTGTCAACAGCTTATTTGTCGAGATTGTACAGTTAGTAAACGACATCGAAACCATGATTACAATCCCATTACAGAGGCATATTCTAAACATCATCAAGCCGACCTCACTAAAGTCAAAGCCAAAGTAGCCGACATTACTACAATAACCTAATCATACGAGAGAGGGAGGTCACTAAACAGGGAGAAGATGCCAGGAAACAGATCCACGCACACTCTCAACTAATCATTAACTTAGTTCAACAGTCACAGAGACAGTTAGCTAAACGGGTAGACACTGTAGTACAACAGAAGATTCGATTACTAACCAAACAGAGAAATGAGGCAGAGAGTGTCCTCAAACAGCTAAAAGGTTGTGAGGAGTTTGTAGAACGGAGTCTGAAGGTAGGGACTCAACAACAGATATTGAGGGAGAAACAGAATATGGTACAAGTAATGACAACAGTCAATCAAGATGTCAACCCTGTTGTATTTCAACCAATAGAGGAGGCCAACATCACATTCACTAGTAATCACACATTGGTTGATAAATATGAGGGTATTGGTCAGTTAAAGTCTAAAACGTTCAGTAAATCGGTTCTCGTCAAGAATACTTGTTACGTTGGTAAGAAATCTACCATCACTCTCAATCTCCAGACTCAAGATGGATCTCCCTTCTCAGTCCCTCTCTCCCTTATCTCTTGTGAACTCTCTTCTCCTGGTGATAGTCAACTTGTATCATGTGATGTCAATGAGACCCAGTCAGGAAACTACGATATAAGCTTTACTCCATGTACCAGAGGAAAACATCAATTGACAATACGATTAGGAGGTGTGAATATCCCTGGTAGTCCCTTTACTCTTCATATCCCTTCCCCTGAGATGAGAGGTAAACCAGTGAATATTATATCAGGACTCAATAGACCATGGGGTGTAGCAGTCACTAAGAATCAAGATATTGTAGTAGCTGAGAATAATGCACATTGTATCACAATACTAAACAAGGAGGGAAGGAAAATCAAGTCATTTGGGACACAGGGAACAAAGGAGGGTCAATTCAATTATCCTTGTGGAGTTGCCATATCTCATGATGGACACATTTTAGTAACTGATGAACATCGACTACAGAAACTAACATTTGAAGGTGATTGTGTGAAATCAGTTGGGAGTAGTGAGATAGGCAATGGTCCTCTTCAGTTTAACGAGAATAGAGGTATTACAGTTCATCCTACCACAGGACAAATATTCATTGCTGATGCATACAATCATCATATTCAAGTTCTCAATAAAGATCTCGCCTACTCTCATAGTTTCGGTAAGAGAGGTTCATCACCAGAACAATTCAATTATCCATATGATGTGACATTTGACAACGAAGGATATTTGTATGTTGCAGATAGTGGTAATCACTGTATCAAGAAGTTCACATCAACAGGACAACACATCTCAACATTTAGTTCAGAAGGGTCTAATCCTGGTCAAATTACTAAGCCTACCTCCATCATCATAGATAATAATATATTATATGTTAGTGAGTTTGGTAATAATCGTATCTCAATATTTGATACTAATGGATGTTTTATACATTGCTTTGGTAAGAGAGGTAGTGGAGAGGGAGAGTTTAATAGTCCATTTGGTATAACAGTAGATTCATTAGGTAACTTGTATGTTAGTGACACATATAATAACAGACTAGTTGTTTTGTAGATCTATTTTAAACATGACATGTTTATCTTACAGTATAATAATGTAGATTATTACAATTTTGTTATTTATTTATTGTTACTCCACTGTCGATACCTTTGATCACACCTACACATTATACTTTATTATTTTATCTTATGTAAGTATCACAGAATATGTTTAGAACTATTATTATATCCTGTTTTATCTTATTATTATTATTATTATTATTATTATTATTATTATTATTACTACTACTAGGTATACATATATATGCAGATCACCCTCGTGCACATAAAGTATGTATAATTAGCTTAGAGAGTGAACATATATGTATTAAGCTTACTTGCATAGACAATTTGTAAAATGTAACAAAGGGGACTAATCGTTAACATCAGAACTCTCTTCATGAAGATGCCAAGAAACAGCCTAGCTCTCAGAGCGCCTTAAATCCACATTTTCATGATCAGAACGTCTTCTCTCCTTATCTAGCCTTCTCTTTTCCCTTGGTAATTCCAGGAGCCCAGGTGATTCCATGCTACAGTTATATACACACGTACCTGATCTGCCTATGCTAAACAGCCCCTCCCCATGTTTGCAGTTGGAAGGTTTGCCTAGGCAGACTAGCAAGACTCTAACTCCAATAGTCACTTGTGTTAGACAGAAGACCTTATAAGAAAGCCAGAAGTACCAATATCATGCTCCTTCAGCTGCAGGAAAGCGGCAAGGCGAGTGTCTAAATGTCTTGCTATCGTGACTCCATGTTTCATTACACCCACAACTAGTTATTGTTGTGTTAATTGCATTCCTGAATGCAAACAAAATATATATATACGCTAGCTGAGATTCAACCTCCATAGTGCACGATTATATGCCTCGCGCTGAGGCGCTCGCAATTATTATTATTATTATTATTTTATTACTTGATTCTAACTGTTCTTACAAGAATAATAAAAAACAAGTGTATATAGAGAAAAAAGTATCCTTATCATTGCTTTATGGTGTCCAGCATTCAGTAATCATGGCTGACTTTATCATGCCCGAAACACAACAGCCTATTATAGTTATTATTTGGATTATATACTCTGTTTACCTTTTGTAGAACTTTAAGAATCCATTTCAGGTATATTAGTTCCAGTTTCTACGTAAGCTACACAGCTTTCTGCTGGTGTGTACAGCTTGATCGCACGTTCTTTTTCGCGCCACAACCATTAATTGACCGAGCCCCCGGGAATGATGTAACTTCCTTAACTACGTATACAACGCATACTCGTGTAAGTGATACAAACATATATATATGTTATAGTTATAAAATACGCACGCGGTCTATTACTGAAATATAATCCCTAGCAACGAGGGCGGCACGCCCGAGAGCGCGGGATTATATTTCAGTAAAATAGACCGCGTGCGTATTCTATAACTGATATATGTATATAGCCAAAACACTTTAATTCAAACACTCGCCTTGCTACCATCCAGCAAATAACGAAGGATAATGTTGATATATATATATATGGCTTTCTTAGAAGTTCTTCTATACATGCAAACAAGTTAGAAGCCTGTATTTGTTAAAAATATGGAAGTATGAAGCTTAAAACCAGTCGGGCGTTGCCCTTGACTTTTCATACACTCGGTGTCTTTCTGCAACTAACGCAACATGAATTTCACATCTATAGCTTTCTTAACACTTCAACTGTCCAGCAAAAGAAATTAGAATCTTGAATCTTGTAAAATGCAAGAGTTATCGAGCTGAGAACAGTTGTTTCTGCAACGCCCCGCCCACAAAATTTTCTAATTCATGCATGCGCGATACTATTACCTTGGTTACAGCGTCTGCGAAACTGGGAAGTTATAAACCAGTCTATAACTTTCCAGTATGCCAAATATAACACACAGCAACAACATAGTAACAGACTATATATATATATATATAAACATACATTGAACACATGGGAAAGCAATCATAGAGATAGCCCTACGGGCCATAAAAAACATTTCCAATAAAAATGAAAGAATATGTAGGGACATCAAAACCTAAATAGTATGTGAACAAGGTCTGGATGGTACTAACACAGGAGGTTAATGTAGGACACAAAATTAAACAAACCACTTCCATATAACCCTACATAAGTACAGCTCATTGTCTTTTGCTTTAGAGTGGTGTAAGTACTTATGTGGAAGTGATTTGTAAATTGAAAAGTAATTTTGTTGATATTTTTTTGTAGATTGTAAAAACAATTTTGTAAAAGTTATATATTATATATAATCATATAAAATCATACACCATAATTGCATTAACACATCAATTTTTATTGCTTTCCACGGGGTTTAATGTATATATATATTCTTGTGTCACTTGCTCGACTATGCGTTGTATACGTAGCTAAGGAAGTTGCGTCATTCCGGGGGGGCTCGGTCAATTAATGGGCGTGGCGCGTAAAAGAATGCGCGTTTGAGCTACAGACCAGCCAGGAAGATTCAGAAAGGATGTAAAACTGCTAATAACTGTTGTATACAGCAGAGAAACAGTATATATATATTATGCAAGAATCTTTAACAAGTAAGTATGATAAGTTGTTGAGTTTCAGACACGAGGAAGTCATCATTTAGAACCTTGAAGGAGTACCTCAGTCAGTTCATCAGACATCTGTGTATTTAGACTGCAATTAGGCTTACACTTACGTCTTCAGGCCCCAGGAGTACACAGAAAGGTAAAGACACTAGTGCCATCAGCAATGCTTAATACATAGTCATCACACAGCAAATATAGGGATGTTTTTTTCTCTATATACACTTGTTACAGCATATATAATTATTTATTTTATATATCTATTATAGATAATTATAATGATATTCATAGCCCATACATTTTCAATGCATGTAAGTTTATATAAGTGATATAAACCTCATATTAGTAAAGCTGGAGCCAATGTGCATGAATCTATGTGCATTATATAATCCTGCTAATTCTGAAAATTTGAAAAATTACCATGCGGGTGATATATTTTCAAAACTTCCTCATTGGCAGGTTTATATAACGCATATAGATTGATGAACCAATGATATACGTGATATAACTAATAAATATAGTTATAACATACCCAGGTGGCCTGTATTTGATTTATAAGCACGACACCCGAGGGCAGAAGGCCCAAGGGCGAAGTGCTTATAAATCAGATACAGCCCAACTGGGCGTGTTATATCACATGTGTAGGTGGTTGCTACGATACATTGAATGTTGCTAGAATACTTGATAACGTCATACTGTCCAACATTGAAATGTGTTGAAAATGGCGTTTGTTATTTTTTCAAGAACTGGCCTTGTTACAGATTTAGAAAGACAGCTACATGTATACTGTCACCTGTGAGTTTCCTAAGCCTTAATTATAACTACATGTATGTACCTGATATAAAATTGTCAATGACATGAACTTGTTGTATTGACGATCTTCAAGCATGTTTTTCCCAGTACCCTTTGTGAACAAACTGACTCCATTTGGCGAAATGACACTTGTAAAAATGTAGTTGTCCCTCTTAGATATAATTTTAAAGTATATTTATATACTATTATTAATATTTTTTATCATAAACAACTAGTGCACTGTGATACATGATATTGCATGGGTCAACAGATAGTGCACAGTTCAGAGGAATGTGGTGGTAATATTGCACCACAATAACTTACGTAGCAACCACCTAGCAACAGGATATAAAATATATAATATTACACATATATAATTATTTTCTTAATTAATTAATTAAAATATTATTTATGAAATCACATATTTTACAGAGAAGGTTTGGAATATAATTAACAGACACATACTTTACTTCGGAATGACAAACAATCTTTTCACTTGCACCACTTTCATATAATTATCTTTCCAATTCTTTTTTTGTGTATGTCAAATTTCAATCCATTGCTTCATTATAGAGTTACAGTATAATCATGTATTAACCTTATGATATTAAACTATACAGTATACACTATAGTACATATAAAGTCATCACATCCTAACTTTGAGGTATTCGTGAATGTGAAAAATTTTTACAAATTTTAAATGTGTATGTACATAAGTCAAAAACACTGTATATTATTGAAATGGCTTAATATTACCATATATGGTAGAAATAATGAGCCCACTTTTCTACAAACTGTTCAGTTGTTATAATACATACCAGTTGTTATAATACATACCATATTAGGAATTAACTAGTCTATTTTTAGAGAGGACAAAGAGATGGCTCAACAATCTTCTTCTACTGCTCTTAAGGAACTTGATGAACAACTAACATGTAATGTATGTTTGGATCACTATACTAACCCCAAAACTCTTCCATGCTTACATAGCTTCTGTTTAAAATGTATTGAGAAACTACCACAAGAACCTCAGGTACAAACACACACACACAATCTGGTTTTGTTAACACTTCATTGTTTATACATTATCTTATTTACTAACAGGGAGACAAGTATTACATTAGCTGTCCTTCATGTCGTAAACCCACACAACTACCCGACATAGGACCCACTCAATTCCCTACTGCTTTCCTTATTAATAGCCTCTTTCAACTACAATCTACTCTACAGAAAACGCTCAAAGGTCCAAACGTCTCTTGTGATAATTGTCACAACAACTCTGCTACTGGTTATTGTAAACAGTGTACTCGATTCTTATGTCCAGAATGTCTTGATGCACATAACAAATGGCAGCCCTTATCTACTCATGAGGTTATCAATGTACAAGATGTACCAGTACTCACTTCTAAACTACTTCCATTCAATGAGGATAGAAATATGAAGTGTAACGATCATAACAAGTCATTCAAAGTCTACTGTGAAACCTGTCAACAGCTTATTTGTCGAGATTGTACGATTAGTCAACGCCATCAAACTCACAAGTACAAGCTCGTTACTGAATGTTATCCTGATCATCATCAACAGATAGAGGCCGACCTCACAATAGTGAAAAGGAAAGTAGCTGATGTTAATACAGCAGTGACTAACCTTGTCACTCGAGAGAGGGATGTCACACAACAGGGAGAAGATGTTAAGAAACAGATCCACACACAGTCTCAACTAATCATTAACTTAGTTCAACAGTCACAGAGACAGTTAGTTCGACAGGTAGACACTGTAGTACAACAGAAGATTCGATTACTAACCAAACAGAGAGAAGAGGCGGAGACAGTCCTCAAACAGCTCAAAGGTTGTGAGGAGTTTGTACAACAGAGTCTGAAGGTAGGGACTCAACAACAGATATTGAGGGAGAAACAGAATATGGTACAAGTAATGACAACAGTTAATCAAGATGTCAACCCTGTTGTATTTCGACCAATAGAGGAGGCCGACATCACATTCACTAGTAATCACACATTGGTTGATAAATATCAGGGTATTGGTCAGTTAAAATCTAAACCATTTGGCAAATCGATTCTCGTCAAGAATGCTTGTTACGTTGGTAAGAAATCGACCATCACTCTCAACCTCCACACTCAACATGGATCGTCCCTCTCAGTTCCTCTCTCCCTCATCTCTTGTGAACTCTCCTCTGCTGATGATAGTCATCTCATATCATGTGATATCAATGAGACCCTGTCAGGAAACTACGATATAAGCTTTACACCACGTACTGGAGGAAAACATCAATTGACAATACGATTAGGAGGTGTGAATATCCCCGGTAGTCCCTTTACTCTCTCCCCTGAGATGAGAGGTAAACCAGTGAATATTACATCAGGTCTCAATAGACCATATGGTGTAGTAATCACTAAGAATGAAGATATTGTAGTAGCTGAGTGGGGTGCCCATTGTATCACAATACTAAACAAGGAAGGAAAGAAAGTCAAGTCATTTGGAACATATGGAACAAAGGAGGGTCAATTTACCGAGCCTCGTGGAGTTGCCGTATCTCAGGATGGACACATTTTAGTTACTGATAATCATCGACTACAGAAACTAACATTTGAAGGTGATTGTGTCAAATCAGTTGGGAGTAGTGAAAGAGACAATGGTCCTCTTCAGTTTAATACTCCTAGAGGTATTACAGTTCATCCTACCACAGGACAAATATTCATTGCTGATATGTACAATCATCGTATTCAAGTTCTCAATAAAGATCTCACCTACTCTCATAGTTTTGGTAAGAGAGGTTCATCACCAGAACCATTCAATCATCCATGGGATGTGACTTTTGACAATGAAGGATATTTGTATGTTGTAAGTAATCACTGTATCAAGAAGTTCACATCAACAGGAGAACACATCTTAACATTTAGTTCATATGGGTCTAATCCTGGTCAAATTACTAATCCTACCTCCATCATCGTAGATAATAATCTATTATATGTTTGTGAGTATGGTAATCATCGTATCTCGATATTTGATACTAATGGATGTTTTATACATTGCTTTGGTAAGAGAGGTAGTGGAGAGGGAGAGTTTAATAGACCATGTGGTATAACAGTAGATTCATTAGGTAACTTGTATGTTAGTGACTATGGTAATAACAGACTAGTTGTTTTTGTAGATCTATTTTAAACATGACATGTTTATTTTATAGTATAATATGTAGATTATTATTATTATTATTATTATTATTATTATTATTATTATTATTTGATTCTAATTGTTCTTATAATAATTTTACTTCACAATTTATCAACTAGTCATTCACAAGAAGAACAGGAACAAGTATAATTATTTAAAACATGAAAGAACATGAAAGAACATGATAGAACATGTAGGGATAAAACTGAAAAACTACACAAGCAAGATTGGGACAGTATCATAATAACAAAATTACACTAACCTCTTCTACATAACCCTATACTATAGTAGATACAGTAAATTGTAAAACATTGTAATATTTGTTTAGGCAGTAGTATAATAGCAAGTACAATATTCATTAATTAACAAGTATAATAAAATACTGAAAAATGAAAGAACATGTAGGGATATCAGAACTGAGAAAGCACACAAACAAGATTGGGATGGTACCATAGCTACAAAATTAAACTAATCACTTCTGTACACTCCAATATAAATATCCCAAAATAATTTGGTCAACCCTAAACAGTATATGAACAAGGTTGGGATGGTACTAACACAGGAGGTTAACGTAGGACCCAAAATTAAACAAACCACTTCCATATAATCACAGCTCTTTGTCTTTAGAGTGGTGTAGGTACTTATGTAGGGTTACATGGAAGTGGTTTGTTAAATTTTGGGTCTTATATTAACCTCCTGTGCTATACAATCCCGACCTTGTTCACATACCGTTTGGGGTTTGACATTCCCACATATATATTAGCAGAGAATTCAACTCATCTCTTGCAATTAAAGTGGCTATGTTTTTCATGCCATCCCTCAAGAATACTACTCTCTGATAAATACACTGTACTTACATGTACATATTGCATATATATATATATATATATATATATATATCGGTACATGTACATCATACATGCACAAGGACATCATACATATACATGTACACATACAGATGTACATGTATATGTACATTATACATATATGCATGTACACATACATTTGTACATGTACATGTACATCACACATGTACACATACATGTACATGCAATGATGTACATGTACATTATACATATACATGTACACATACATTTTTACATGTACATCATAAATATACATGTACATGTAGATATACATGTACAGTAGTACACATGCATGAAAATTCATGTGTCTAGCATGCTAGCAATAGGTGTAGACAAACACACACAACAAGAGAGCAGAGCCACTTTGGCTTAGAAAAATAATCAGCCACAATGGCTTAGAAAATGAACAGCCACAATGTACATCATAACATATATGTACATACATGTACATATACATGTACACATACATGTACATGTACAGTAGTACACATGCATGTACATCATAAATATACATGTACAAATACGTGTACCTGGTTTATGAAACTTAAGTGCCTCTCCTACAAGTTGTACAGAAGTCTTTCCCTCATCACCAGATGTAGATTCAGGCTCAACAAGAGATTTGTCAACCTTTGCTGATGATTTCTAGAATAGAATATATGTAATAAAATAGATCATATGTGATATGTACAGTCTGTTGACATTCATGATGATCTCAAAATTAGGATATGATGACTTTATATGTAATATAGTGTATAGTTTAATGTCATAAGGTTAATACATGATTATACTGTAACTCAATAATGAAGCAATGGATTGAAATTTGACATACACATAAAAGAATGGGAAGGATAATTATACTAATATAGTACGAATAACTGGTCCTTCCAAACATTTTTCTGAGGTAACAATAAATAAGAATGACCATTACCTTTGCCCCTTTCTGAGGTTTGGCATCATCTTCAACAGTACGAGGTCCTAGTATACTAGCCACCTGAATATATAACAACAGACAGACAGACAGATGAAATAAAAGTAGAGGTGGATTTGTAGAAAATTAGATCCATTTTAGAGTGTAAGCTTTAAAATACATTGATAGGAGAATAGAATGGTGCAGCAACATGTCAAACAACTTGTAGATTGATGGATATATAGATGGATGTGTGGATGATAGACAGAGAGATGGATGAATGGATAGATGGGTGGGTAGATGGATTGATGCATTGGAGGGATGGATGAATAGATGGATACATTAATGGATGGATAGATGGAGGAATATATAGATTTAATGCATTGGATGGATGGATGAATAAGATCAATGGATGTGATTAATGGATGGATAGATGGATAGATGGGAGTGCACCATATATTACATGTACGTATGTGTACCTGTTCATCAATAACTTCTTTTATTACTTTACCATCTCCCCACTTCAACTTTGATTTGACTGAAGCTACAAAATCACAGGCAAAGTCACCTGTCAATCACATGACCTGTACTCATACAACTTACCCATAAGTTTTCCAACATTGAAACGGTATCGCTTTTCCATTAGCTCTTTTCGATTCTCGTCCAGTGTTTCCATGACAACCTGAACAATCTCTTCTCTTGTAATAACCACACCCACACCACATGTCTCATTAAACTCATCCACATCAATGGGATCAACAGGATGTCCCTTCAAGTACTCAAAAGCAGCTGTAATATATAAGTGCTTAGCTACAATTATGTTAGTTATAGTTAAATATATTTACAATACATGTTTGTGTATATAGAACTAAAACCCTAGTCTCACGGAGCCTGCCCCTCCCTCTAATAAAGCAAGGGTCTGGTGGATAACCATTCATTCACTTGTTCAGCTTTGCACCTTACATCCGGTGCGACTCAAGTGGTGGGATGGACAAGTTTCAAGTGGATGGGCATGCTATATGGCTCATTCATGAATCGCACGGAGGGATGATAGTTTGTGTGGCCATATAGCACGCCCATCCACTTGAAACTTGTCCGTCACACCACTTGAGATGCGCCGGATGTAGGGTGCAAAGCTGAACGAGTGAATGAAAGGTTATCCACCAGACCCTTGCGCTTCGATAAAGGGAGGGGCTGGCTACTCGAGACTACTAAAACCCTTCAGTAACATACATGTATCATGCTCAACTTTTGTACTAAACTATATATAACTAAATTACAGGTCTAATGCAATAACTGAATTGAAATTGGCACACTTTCAGTTAGTTAAGCTAAATATTAACAATTTGGTGAAATGTACGTCAACTTAAGTACGACTAACATACTATACCCAGTGGCACCCATAACTGGTCCTAGGTACCAATCGTGGCAAATATAACTTACTATCCATTCTCAGGATTTAAAGAATAAAGATAGCGAACCCCACATGGTAGGGGGGCGGGACAATTTATTACGTTATGTTTATAACCACAAATGATCTACAGACTAAATATTGTGGGGAATATCTATTAATGACATGACCATTAGTAATCTTAGTAAAAAAATTAATGTCACTGCTGATAAGAAAACATGCCCAAAAGTACTAATTTTTCGAAATTCATTTTTTTTACACTTTTGTAATCGGCACATGCTGCTCTTCATGGTGGCATAATCACTTTTGAAATTTGACATACCTTTGCTAAGTTATAAGCGTTTATGTTGATAACTTCGTTAGAATGATGTGAACTCTTGTTGGGAAATTTGGCTCATAACTACAAATCAATTTTTGTTACTTGTGGTACATACATTTTCTCATTTGCAGTCACAAATATGCATATATTATACATGTATATTCATATACCATGCATTTATGTCCTATATGTATTTATATGCATATATAAATATATACATAATAGTAGATATATATATATATATATATATAATTTATGTATTACATTCATGTATGTAGATATAATCACATGTATTTCTACGTACCTGTCAGCTGTGGTCCTAAGCTTAGTTTTTCAGAGCATACATACTCCACTAGAAATTCAATTCTAGTTTCTGTTCCTTTATAACAAGTTGCTATTTGGTAAAGAAAGTTTCCAATTTGTTTGTCAATGTCTTCTTTGATAGATTTAGCCTGTTAATAATTATTAACCCTTTGATGCCTGATTTAAAATTTTGAAGTTTGAACAAACAAACCTTAGTAATAATGGCCTCTAGAGTCTTCGAAACAGCTGCATTAGCAAGAGTGTCCTTAGCTTTTGCTTCAGAGAGACCAATACTTTGAAACAGCTCCAAACTCATTCTTTACTATGGTGTACACATGGGCCTACTGCGCATGCGTATAAAAAATAATTTCAAACTTAGAAAAAATTTGTTTAAGATCTATTTGGAAAAAAAATGGCTTCTCCAGCTAGGGCTACTGTTTCATTCTCTCCAAACACTGAAAATGAATCGATTGGACCTTTATCACCAACAACAAGAGAAGCAAGGTGTATTAAACCATATGTCATGTGACATATAGTCATGTGTTTACATTCACTCATAGATTACGAAAGACTTCTTTGATTATCCTCGGAAATGATTTGGATAATAATAACACTCGCTATGCATATAATGATGACGAGGAAGATTTATGGTTTCGTATAATGCATTCAAGACTTGTGTCCTATATAAGAAAATTCATTAATAAAAGATCTCGTCCAGACTATGTCCTGTGTTGTGTTCCTAAGAAAAATAAATGGAGAAAGAGAGCTAAAACACTTGTGACTTCAGTGTATCCTATCCATGATATATAAACAAGCTATATGTATTATCAGGAGCCCATAATGACGTTGACCATAAAGCGCTTTCCGGTCAATGTCATTATGGGATCCTAGTATTCTAGATGTATCGATTATTATTAATATTATACATGTAATAAGTGTACTAATAATGTCGATCATTACCTGCCAGTGTTCTGCCCACACTGGTTGAAAATAACCACCACTCAGCATGAATTAACCATCACTCAGATGAATTAATCACCTCATATAGGCTACTAAGACAGAAATAAGTACATTGTATATACTAGATACATAGCCGTAAATACTCTCGTTATCCTGTGTAGAACACTGACCAATAGCCGTAAATACTCTCGTTATCCTGTGTAGAACACTGACCAATAGCCGTAAATACTCTCGTTATCCTGTGTAGAACACTGACCAATAGCCGTAAATACTCTCGTTATCCTGTGTAGAACACTGACCAATAGCCGTAAATACTCTCGTTATCCTGTGTAGAACACTGACCAATGGCTGTAATATCATTTGAAGGTTTTTTTATAGAGAACTAATTGTCAGTCTCAGTATATCCTACCCTTGATATGCAAAATAGGTTTGTGTAAAATCACTTGTGAAGAAAATACACATTTTTATACAGTGTAGATACAATGAATCATGAAGTGAAATTATTAGTACTGTCTGCAGTCAATTGTCCATGTCCCTTTAAAACAATCCCATCCTTGCCTATACTAGTCAGCCGGGCTATGCTCTGATTGGATAGTTGATATTGCTTTGTTTATTCCAATAAACCCCGCCCAGTCATGTTATAATTATAGTACATGTACATGTAGTTATTTTCTTCACCTAAATATATCAGATTATTTAATATCATCATCAGTACACTTATCTTCATACATTCTGTTGTACTAGCTCTATATCAACCTTATATAGCTGATGACTTCATAGAAGGAAATCTTAACTTGGTATGTGGATTGTAACTTAATAATATCTACTTCATAATGTATTACCTTGTCAAGTTGTCATTTGAAACAAGAAGTAGAAACTGGAATACTAAAAACATTTAATAATAAAATGAAAGAACATGTAAGGATGTCAAACCAAAGCATACATACAAGATTGGGATGGTACCCACTACCTACCTACATGTTCTTTCGTTTTATTATTTAGTAATATACAACAAGTACATCCTAGTGTTGTTTTAGTTAACTATAACTGAAATCCCTTTTAGTAAGGCATTGCTTTAGTTAACTAAACCCCTTTTAGTAAGCCTATTATTATAACTGAACTAAAATTTTGAGAAAACCAGCATACTATAACTATAACTGAAAATAGTCATTATTGTCATACTAAAGTATGTGTGGGAGTGATGATACATTACTATTTGTCATAGCAGTTGTCATACATGTAGTTACGAATACATGTATAAATTCATTAATGAAATTAAATATTCTATTTATAGGTTTATGTGACGATTGTATTTGAATTTGTTTACATCATTGAGGCACTTTTGAGAATATTTGCAGCTGGTTTTATACTGCATCGTACATCATATATGAGGGATTTGACTAATATTCTGGATATATTTGTGATAATAGTTGGGTAAGATAGGAGAGATAAGTGTAAAATATGTGAAAAGGGGAGGAGTTAGGAAAGAGAATCAAGGGAGAGTAGTCTCGTCCTCAGACTGCCATGCCCTATGGGTAAAAGACGGTCTGGAACAGTCATTTCAAATTCTTGGTCCAAGCATTAAGCAACTTTTGGACTCAAAAAGGACATTCATTGTATCGAACATCCTTCTTGAGTAGCAAAGACGTTTGACACTTGGACCAAGAATTTGAAGCAACTGTTCCAGACCATCTTTCGCCTGTAGGGAATGGCAGTCTGAGGATGAGACTAGTGTTCAGAGAGAAGATCGGGAGAGTGATCAGATGAATGGAGTAGATATAATCAGGAATCAGGGAGGGATTATGATATCTTGGAAGTCAATGAATGGAGTGATCAAAGGGAAGGGATTGATGGAGAGATTAAGAGAGGAAGTGATTGATGGAGAGATTAAGAGAGGAAGGGATTGATGGAAAGATTAAGAGAGGAAGTGATGAAGAGCGAGAGGAAGGAATTAAAATGCCTCATTTTTCACAGTTTCGTGTATATTATTGGACAAAGGAATATTGTTTATGAGACACTCTCAGCACTAATGTCTCTAAGACTTTTAAGAATATTAATTCAATTCAAAAGTAAGTATTATATATACAATATAGTACATGTAACAGTGTAGGTGTACATGTATTATACATTATATAGTACATGTAACAGCATAAGTGTACATGTATTATGTACATGTATTATGTACAATAACATTATATTCATCAGCTGATATTGGAATGATAAAGTCAGCCATGATTACTGAATGCTGGACACAACAAAGCAATCATAGGGATACTTTTTTCTTCATATATCTTGTCTCTTTGCACTATCTACATGTGTATCTACCTGTCTTTCTATCTATCTATACATACATGTGTACATGTAATTCTATCTAGTTATAATATTTATCTATCTACCTAACTACTATCTATCTATCTTTCTGTCTATCTAACTGTCTATTTATCTATCTATCTATCTATCTATCTATCTATCTATCTATCTATCTATCTATCTATCTATCTATATATCTATATATCTATCTTTTTATCTATCTATCTATCTATTTATCTATCTATCTATCTATCTATCTATCTAACTAGTACCTATTCATCTATTTTTATATACCTATTATACTAGGTGTCCGGTTTATTCTTCGAGCCCTAGCCAGTTCTCTTCTTCCTCTTCTCCATCTTGGTTGGCTTACTCTTTGTGTCATGATATTCTTTGCTCTGTTTGGTATTGAATGGCACAGTGGTAATCTCCATCATGGTTGCTATGTCAACTATACTGATAATCTAGGTACAGGTGTTGTAATGTAGTATTCTAAATATAGTAACAATAAATATTCCAATTATAGTAACAGTAAGTATTCTAAATATAGTAACAATTAATATTCTAATTATAGTAACAATCAGTATTCTAAATATAGTAACAATCTAAATATAGCGATCACTAGTATTCTAAATATAGTAACAATTAGTATTCTAAATAATTATAGTGACAATAATATCCTAATTATAGTAACAATTTGAATACTAAATGCTACTATAATTATTTAGAATACTTAATGTTACTATATTTAGAATACTCATTGTTACTATACTTAGAATACTCATTGTTACTATATTTAGAATACTCATTGTTACTGTATTTAGAATACTCATTGTTACTATATTTAGAATACTCATTGTTACTGTATTTAGAATACTCATTGTTACTATATTTAGAATACTCATTGTTACTATATTTAAAATACTCATTGTTACTGTATTTAGAATACTCATTGTTACTATATTTAGAATACTCATTGTTACTATATTTAGAATAAGTTGTTGAATATATGTTGTTACTGTAATTATAGTAACAATGAGTATTCTAAATATAGTAACAATGAGTATTCTAAATATAGTAACAGGCAATATACTGAAATAGTGACAACATGAATTCTTAACCCAATATAAGTATTACACAGAGAAGAAACTCTCGTTTAATGTACATCAGCTGGTGTATTAGTACAGCTGGTATGACACAGCTCAATCATATCTTTTAGGTTCTGTACAACAATATTTGGTAAGCAAGTTCCCATGTAGTGAGTCTAATATAGTGGGGAGTCATCAATGTGATCAGGTAGAAAATAAAAGTTACTGTGATTATTGGCCTGCTGGACCAAACAGTGGACTGGTGGGATTTGATAACTTTGGCTCTGCGCTCTTAACTGTGTTTCAATGTATGACACTTGAGGGATGGACAACTGTACTTTATTTGGTAAGAATATGTATGTCATTATCTCCTTTATAATTTCGCTTTCCCTGCCTTCCTTCACTCCCTCCCTCCCTCCCCTCCCTCCCTCCCTCCCTTCCTTCCCTCCCTTCCTTCCCTCCCCTCCCTCCCTTCCTTCCTTACCACCCTCCCTCCCTAACTCCCTCCCACCCTCCTTCCCTTCCCTCTCTTCCTTCCCTTCCCTCCCTCCCCTCCCTCCCTTCCTTCCCAACTTCCTGTCTTTTTCTCTGTCTTTCTTTCTCCATATTCACTCTTATTATCTGTCACCTCTTGTACTCTCCTTTCCTCACTTCCTCCTCACCCACTCTCTCCTGTAGTATGATTCAGCTTACGGCCCAGCTATTGTGTGGATATATTTTCTATTCCTCATTGTGTTTGGTTCAGTGATCATTCTCAATCTATTTCTGGGTGTACTAACCAGGTAAACAAGTTTAACATGTTATGTACACGTACATATACATGTACATGTACATGTACATGTATATGTATACATACATATACATGTATATGTATACATATACATGTATATATATGTATACATATACATGTATATATATACATATACACATGTACATGTATATGTACATGTATATGTATAGTTTGTATACCCACATGTACCAAACTACTTAGTGCTTAATTAAGTACTCATTACTTGTACTTAGTGTTCCTTCCCTCTTACAAGTATCAGTATTTAGTACATTACATATATATATATATATATATATATGTATAGTTTGTATACCCACATGTACCAAACTGCTTAGTGCTTAATTAAGTACTCGTTACTTGTACTTAGTGTTCCTTCCCTCTTACGAGTATCAGTGTTTTGAAATAGCTTTTAAATACTTTTTAAGCACTGCTACACTTAGCTTTGATCCAGCCTCATCAGGTCTAGTTGACTAATCTTCTACCATAACTGGATCATTAACAGACTAATGATTTACAAAATGATGTTCATTACATGTAGCAGACATTTATAACATTTTATTATATTATTTAGTTTATTTATTGGAGTTAGTGACAGACAGGAGGAACATGGTAACACTCAAGTCTTGAAAGAGAGAATGAAAATAGAAGAAGATCTGAAGGGATATCGAGAATGGCTTAAGAAAGCTTGTGAGTTTAGGTTGACACTTCTGACCTTTGACCTCTGAGCTCTGACTTTTTATTCTTTTAGATGAAGATGAAGATGAAGATGAAGATGAAAATAAAACACATTATCGTTCATATCGTAAGATATTTGTATGTATGTATGTATATACACTGTATGTATGTATGTATGTATGTATGTATACATGTATGTATGTATGTATGTATGTATGTATGTATGTATATACAATGTATGTATGTTTGTATGTATGTATGTATGTATATATGTATGTATGTATCATATGTATTTATGTAAGAACGTATGCATGTATGTATGTACATGTATGTATGTATATATGTATGTACATGTATGTACATGTATATATGTATGTATATACGTGTGTATGTACACTGTATGTATGTATGTATGTATGTATGTATACATGTATGTATGTATGTATGTATGTATGTATGTATGTATGTATGTATGTATGTCTGTATGTATGTATGTATGTATATATGTATGTATGTATCATATGTATTTATGTAAGAACGTATGCATGTATGTATGTACATGTATGTATGTATATATGTATGTACATGTATGTACATGTATATATGTATGTATATACGTATGTATGTACACTGTATGTTTGTATGTATGTATGTATGTATACATGTATGTATGTATGTATGTATGTATGTATGTATATTTTGTATGTGTGTATATATGTATGTATGTATATATGTATGTATGTATGTATGTATGTATGTATGTATGTATGTATGTATGTACATGTATTTTACTGGTATACATTGTAGGTCGATCATCTGTTGATTCAAAGATGTCATATGCTACATCAGATATTGAAGATGAGGAGGAAGAGAATGTTATAGAGAAACTCAATTTTGATGAAAATACCAGTACATCTATGTGGTATGTCTCATAAAAACATTTGTATGTATATTGTACATGCATCTATGCATGTATGTATGTATGTATGATTTATGTAAGTATTTATCTTCTTCTCATTTACCTTCTCTGTCCATTACAAGGATAAAGTTTCATATTCATTTTCTGAAATATCGGTATTTTGTCAGCTATTTTGTGAAAACTCACTTCTTCTTTTGGTTCATGATAACAATTATTGCACTGAACCTGTTGCTACTGGCAACCGATCATTACCCTGCTCCTGATAAACTAGAGATGGCACAAAGTATGTTAAATAACAAACTAA
Source organism: Petrosia ficiformis (assembly GCA_947044365.1). NCBI lineage: Eukaryota > Metazoa > Porifera > Demospongiae > Haplosclerida > Petrosiidae > Petrosia > Petrosia ficiformis. The sequence goes on from OX345644.1 coordinate 1,185,272, forward strand.
TATCACTGTTACCTCAACCTCAATATGTACATGTACCCCTACTTCCATTTATTAATTACATGTACATGTACATCACCTCATTCCTCCTTCTATTTAATAGTATTTATTATGTACATGTACATGTACCCCTACTTCCATTTATTAATTACATGTACATGTACATCACCTCATTCCTCCTTCTATTTAATAGTATTTATTATGTACATGTACATGTACCCCTCCTTCCATTTATTAATTACATGTACATGTACATCACCTCATTCCTCCTTCTATTTAATAGTATTTATTATGTACATGTACATGTACCCCTCCTTCCATTTATTAAGTGCATGTACATGTACCCCTCCTTCCATTTATTAAGTGCATGTACATAACCTCATTCCTTCTGTTTATTATGTACATGTACATGTACCCCTCCTTCCATTTATTAAGTGCATGTACATAACCTCATTCCTTCTGTTTATTATGTAAATGTACATGTACCCCTCCTTCCATTTATTATGGCCCGTAGGGCCATCCCTATGATTGCTTTCCCACGGGTTCGAACTATATATATATATATAATTATATATATGTTTGTGTCACTTGCGCGAGTATGCGTTGTATACGTAGTTAAGGAAGTTGCGTCATTCCCGGGGGCTCGGTCAATTAATGGGTGTGGCGCGTAAAAGAATGCGCGCTCGAGCTCTAGAAACCAGCAGAAAGAAAGCCAAGTAGCTTACGTAGAAACTGGAACTAATAGCTAGCTATTCTGCCTGAAATATATTCCTAAAGTTCTCCAATGTCCTTTGAAAGGTCAGGAAAGTAGATAATCAAAATAATAACTATAATAAGCTGTTGTCTTTCATGCTTGATAAAGTCAGCCATGATTACTGAATGCTGGACACCACAAAGCAGTCATAGGTATACTTTTATCTACACCCACATTTGTAAAACAATCATTTCATAGTAAAATTCTCCTTGGTAGCCACCTTTCTCTCTCTAAAACAGTTAATAAACCACTGTTTTGCTCATGCTGTACAGGAAATATATAGCACTCGGGGTGGGGGCTCGAATCAAGGCCTTGATTATAGTTATTATTTTGATTATCTACTTTCCTGACCTTTCAAAGGACCTTGGAGAACTTTAGGAATATATTTCAGGCAGAATAGCTAGCTATTAGTTCCAGTTTCTACGTATCCCATAGGGATGTTTTTTCTCAATATATCTTGTTAAGTACATGTTTATAACCTCATTCCTCCTTCTATTTATTATGTACATGTACATGTACCCCTCCTTCCATTTATTAAGTACATGTACATGTAGATCACTTCATTCCTCTTTCATTTATTATGTACATTTTAATGCCAATTGTAATATGTACTAATGTTTATTTCTCATTCCAGCGATCATTAATTATATATTCACTGCAATATATATTTTGGAGGTTTGTCTAAAATTATTTGGACTTGGAATAAAACGTTATTTTAAGTCTAATTTCAACAAACTTAGCTTTGCTGTAAGTATAAATACAAACACACACACACACACACACACACACACACACACACACACACACACACACACACACACATTTTTTATATTTCTTCTCTCTAGTTGACGTTACTGAATATTCTTGATATAGTTGCATTTGTACACATCAGAGCTATCGGTATTCCTGTTAGTGAGATTGTAAATGCATGTAGAGGACTAAGATTAATATCTGCTTTTAAATACACAAGGTTTGTGTGTGTGTGTGTGTGTACAATGTACATGTATACATGTATGTGTACATGTGTGTAACTGTATATATCTACATGTACATTTACATGTACATGTACATATATTTACATGCGTGTATACATGTATATCTACATTGTACATGTACATGTATATGTACATATGTGTACATGTGTGTGTGTATCTACATGTGCATGTACATGTGTATGTGTCTGCATGTGTGTCTGTCTGTGTGTGTGGGTGTGTCACCATGTGTGTATCTGTCTGTCTGTATGCATCTGTGTCCATGTGTGTCTGGGCATGTCTGTGTATGTCTGTGTATTCAAGTCTTTCTTCTCCAGATATTGGACTGGTATGAAAGCCATAGTAAACACTTTTGCAGATATTTGGGCCACCATGTTGAGTCTTCTTGGACTCATGACTGTGTATTTAATACTGTTTTCTCTCATTGGTATGAGACTGTTTCAAACAAGGTGGGTGTGGCTGAATATTTGGTATACATGTATCATAAAGTACCTGTAGAATGTAGATATTGTGACTGAACTATAGTATATGTAACTTTATCCAAATTACGTGTACATGTACATGTACATGTAACTTTGTCCAAAATATGTGTACATATACATGTAACTAACTACTCAATAATACATGTATATGTACTACTCAATAATACATGTACATGTACATGTACATGTTTTTTATTCAGGTTATCTCTTCCATCTCCGATGCATCCTAACTATAACTCATTTGTTGATGCTAGTCTACTTGCCTTTCAGGTATGACCTGTATCCATGTCACATGTCTATAAAACCAATGTACATTTCAATTACATACATTTTTATCACATGATTTTCACATGTATAATTTGTATACCACCTGACAGTTAGCAACCACTAAGGACACATGTCTATAAAACCAATGTACATTTCAATTACATACATTTTTATCACATGATTGTCACATGTATAATTTGTATATCACCTGACAGTTAGCAACCACTAAGGACACATGTCTATAAAAACCAATGTACATTTCAATTACATACATTTTTATCACATGATTGTCACATGTATAATTTGTATATCACCTGACAGTTAGCAACCACTGAGGACTGGCACACTGTTATGTATACAACTGCTGCTTCTTATAAATATGGAACAATAGAGATTGATCTACGATGGTTGGTTGCTATCTATTATGTTATTTCAATCATCATTGGAGGCTGTATCCACATATACATACCTTTACATACATACGTACATACGTACATACATACATACATACATACTTACATGTACATACATACAGTACATACATACATACATACATACATACATGTAAATAGATACATGTAAATAGATACATACATACATACATACATACATACATAAATAAATACATACATACATACATACATACACACATACATATATACATACATACATACCTACATGTACATACATACGTACATGTACATGTACATACATAGTACATACATACATACATACATACTGTATGATACATACATACATACATAGATACATACATACATACATACATACATACATACATACATACATACATACACACACACACACACACACATACATACAAACATACATACATTACTTACTGTACCTTGACTCGGTTTTCAGTTGTTCTTGCAAACATATTTCTTGCTATATCAGTTGACAAGCTATTAGAGGTAAAAGCAGTTGAAGAGGACATCACACTGAGATATGAACAAAGAGAAGAGAAACGAAAAGAAAGAGAGCAACAGCTACTAGCACTTAAAAACCCTACAGAACCTTCAGTTATTGAACGTACCTTGCATAGAATACTCTCCTTCTACTCTTCCTCCATTCGTCAAGAGGAACCGAAGAAAACTTCACTTAGGAAACCTAGACGGAAAAAGCAAAGAAAACAATTAATAAAAAGATCTGCTTCTTTAATAAACACCAGTGACATAACAGCAGCTATGAGACGTCTTAATTTTATACGTACAACATCAGATCCCGTAACTGGTTTAACCAGTTTAGATGAGGTGGAGGAGGTTGAAGAAATGGAGGAGGTGGAGGAGGAAGGGGAGACAAATGAGGTTAAATCAAAGATTACTCCTGTTAAGGTTTCAATGAAAAACCCTTTAACTAAGTTTCATGAGTCTTTTGCAGAACCCAAAATGCTTCGAAGAAGTTCTTTTGTAGTCGATGATAATGATGGTAATGAAGTGGGTGTGGTCAAACAAACTTCAAGCAGGCATTCATCAATAACATCACGTCCCTCGTTGTCACGTGTTTCTACGACTACCTCTTTCTCTGATTCATTTGATAGTGCTGTCACAACCCAGTCTATACCAGATAAACGCAGGGTGGGTGTGGTCAGTCAAACTTCAAGTAGACACTCATCAATAACATCACGTCCCTCGTTATCACGTGTTTCTACGGCAACCTCTTTCTCTGGATCTGTTGATAGTAGCTGTTTTATACTTGAACCAACAATTAAACATGAGGTGGGTGTGGTCAGTCAAACCTCAAGTAGGCATTCATCAATAACATCACATCCCTCATTATCACGTGTTTCCATGACAACATCTTTCTCTGGATCAGGTGATAGTAGCAGTTCTATACCAGAACATTCAAGTAAACCTGAGGTGGGTGTGGTCAGTCAAACCTCAAGTAGGCATTCATCAATAACATCACGTCCCTCGTTATCACGTGTTACCATGCCAACCACTTTCTCTGAATCAGTTGATAGCACCCAGTCTGAACCTTCTAATAAACGCATGTTCTCAATAGACTATTATGATCTCAGTTTTGATAGAACACAGTCTTTACCTAACAAAACAACCACTCCACCCTTAACAACCAATGGTTCAGTCAATGATTCAGTCAATGGTACGGTGAGAGAAGAGACTATCTCCCCTTCAGGTTATGCTTCCATCCCCATGTCCATTCCAACACCAAATCCTCTGTCTGTGTCTGTGGGAGATGATGCATCAATTGCTCGTTTGGTTCGTAAAAGTTCCCTTGAAGAGATCTGTCCAATATCCATGCCGGGAGATGAGAGGGGAACGATAGAGGAAACTCACAAAGAGACAAGGGTTAGTAATGGGCATTAATAAGAATTTGAATGTACTTTATTTAATTTTGTTTTTCTAGGGCCGAAAAGTTTGGAAACAAGTTAAAAACAAAAGTACAAAACAACATATACAAATATATATATATATATATATACATATGTACATACATACGTATATACATACATGCATACATACATATTCAGTACATACATTCATACCTACGTATACATGTATACATACATACATACATACATACATACATACATGCATACATGTACATACATACATACATACATACATACATACATACATACATACATACATACATACATACATACATACATACATACATACATACAGTGAGTCTATTTAAGAACTGGGCAAAGAAGTATTTTGGTAGTATTGAATTAGATCCAAGAAATGAACTGAAGAAAATTCCCAATCATTCATCATTCTTCATATTTGCATCTGATAATAGGTAAGTATTTGATGTGATTTACCTTCTACTCTTCCACCTCATCCTCCTCCTCTTGCTCTCCTCCTCATCTTAATCCTCCCTTCCCTCTCCTCTTCCTCCTCCCCTCCCTCTCCTTCCTCCTCCTCTTCTCCTCCTCTTCCTCCTTCCTCCTCTTCCTCCTCCTCTCCTCCCCTCCCTCTCCTCCTCCTCTTCCTCTCCTCCTCCCCTCCTCCTCTCCTCTTCATTTCTTCTTCCTCTCTTCTTTCTCTGTCTAGATTTCGAGTATGGTGTTACAACATTGTCAAATCAAGATCATTTCAAACTATCACATTTACTGTAATATTTCTAAGTACTATCATATTAGCAGTGGAAACACCTTTACCAGTACCTTCTAATGGCTCTCTACTTTGTACACTTCAGGAAACTATCATTTATTTTGATTTGTTTTTCCTCACCTGGTTCCTTCTTGAGATGGCATTGAAGGTTGTGATATTTTGATCCATCTACATGTGTATCTGTCCATCATTCGTTCAATCATCCATCCATCCATTCATCTAATCATCCATCCATCCATTAATCCATCCGTTCATCCATCCATTCATCTAATCATCCATCCATCCATCCATCCATCCGTTCATTCAATCAATCATCCATCTATCCATCCATTCATCTATCCATCCATCCATCCATCCAATCATCCATTCATCCATCCATTCAACACACACACACACATATACAGGTGATGTCATTAGGTTTCATTCTTCATCGTGGATCATATCTTCGTGGCTTATTCAATATTATTGATTTCTTTATAATCATCTCCACATTTATTCCTCTTGTGGTATACTTTGCATATGTCATCAAGTAAGAACATACATGTACATGTAGATTGTATTTAAAAATAGAATCATCGGCTCATTATAAATTTATGAAAATTGATTTAATATTGCTATGCTTCCTCATACAATAGGGGGAGAGATTTATGACCAGAACGGATGGATGGATGGATGAATGGATGGATGGGTGGATTAATGGATGAATGGATGGATGGATGGATGGATGGATGGATGGATGGATGGATGGATGAATGGATGGATGGATGGATGGATGGATGGATGGATGGATGGATGGATGGATGGATGGATGGATAGTTGGATGATGGATGGACGGACAAACGAATGGACAGACAGACGGACAGATGGATGGACGAAAGAATGAACGGATGGATGGATAGACGGACGAACGAATGGACGAATGGATGGATAGATGGATGAATTAATGGATGGATATGCAACAACATTTTAGCTACAAGCCTCCTGGGGAAACCAGAAACGACATCAGAGGACTACATTTAATTAATAAAATTATTACCTGCTTTTGGTTTGCAAATACATGTATTATCACATCATCAAAATGTTCTCTTCCTGTAATTAAATACTAGGTAATCACACAAAAGTTATAATATGCAGTTGAGAAATACTATAATACTAATCTTGAGCCATGTGCTCTCAAAACAAGGATTAGAAGTGTTATCTCTTAAACAAAATGAGACTATTTTTGCTATCATAGACAGTATCAATGAGTAGTTGTAACAATAATTACAAGTGACTTTTTTTAATATTACGTAACAAATTAATTCCCTGTTTTCTTTCCCAATCTTTGTTTCTTCTCTTGTCTATCTCTCCTGCTCCTCTGATCCTCCTCTTCAGTAGGGGGGTGGAGCCATGTTACTCGTACAGTCAACAAATACCAGGTGTTTATGATGTGTTCAGAATCCTCAGAGTAACTCGTCCAATAAGAGCTATCAGGATAGATGGGTTATATGTATGTCCACATCTGTCTATCTATCTATCTATCTATTTATCTATCTATATATCTATCTATCTATCTACATGTATCTATCTATGTATATAAATATCTATCTATATATATATATATATAACTATATATATATATATATATATATATATATATACAGGGCATTAGAATTGAAATGTTTAGATTGTAATGATTCTGGAATGTTCCTCGTTTACTGTGAATTAGGGTGGAATTATGACTTAGTAACTGCTGCTATCAAATGAATGAGAATTAAGATGCATGTTCCTTACAATTCCAAAGCAATTCCATTTTTGAAAAAGAACGTACATGTATTGTATGGGATAAAGATTTAACAGTGCTGACTGCTTATAAGCATCAATCAATGCTCCTAGTTCCAAGGTAAACCCTGATACATGTACATGTACATGTATAGGGATACACACAGTACCTGTAAAGCATCAATCAATGCTCCTAGTTCCAAGGTAAACCCTGATACATGTACATGTACATGTATAGGGATACACACAGTACCTGTAAAGCATCAATCAATGCTCCTAGTTCCAAGTTAAACCCTGATACATGTACATGTATAGGGATACACACAGTACCTGTAAAGCATCAATCAATGCTCTTAGTTCCAAGGTAAACCCTGATACATAGACATGTATAGGGATACACACAGTACCTGTAATGCATCAATCAATGCTCCTAGTTCCAAGGTAAGAGGTTGTGTTAATTTCTGTTTTTTCTTCTTTTTCTTTGATTTTGAATCATCCATTTTCTCTTCATCCTCTTCCTCTACTTTACCAGTGTCAGTTTCATCCTTCCTGCTTGTTTCAATCTATATAATATTATAATTAAGATAGGATACAGTACGTACATGTATTGTATGGGATAAAGATTTAACAGTGCTGAGTGCTTATGTCTAAACAGTTAATGTTATTACTTATTAGGGATGTGCGATACAACTAAATAATAGTATTGCGTATCGCTGCCAAAAATATCACGATACGATACAGTATCACGATATTTGAAATAATATTGAAACACTTATAAAAAGTAAATAAATGTCCTATTTGGATGTATTTGTCAAGAAATGGTAAAAGAAATCAATGAAAGTTATGCACACTAGCTTTTTTATAATTACTTTTTAGGTATCAAATTACACAAATTAGAAAAACCATGTTTACTAAACTGTCCATTCCAGTGTATCGATACACTTAAAAGCTAATATTGTATCACGATATTGAACGAAAATATCGATATTTCGATATATCGATACGTATCGCACATCACTATTACTTATTAGGATTTATCACGGTCTTTGAATGTTGAATTCTGTTTGGCTTAAAATTCATTGAGAAATAGTTAATTTCTTGCTATAATGTACAGTATATGTCAATAAAAAGTCACCATACAGTACAGTAATTACTCGGTAGTTTCATTTCCACACTACAGTAGTTCAACAGTAGTTTTAACAGTAATTGCTGTACTTGTCAATTCAACACCACAGTAGTGAGACAGTAATTACTATACTATACTGACAGTAGAACTAAGGTAATTACTGTTACTGTATGGTGACATTTTATTGACATATAATGTATATAGAATTGTGTGGAATTGCATGGAATTATAATGGTTTCATAACACTATCTGTAGTAACGGGAATGGAATCCAAGCTGAATTGAATTATTCCACATCATTGCTTCAATTCCAATGCCCTGTATATATACATATATATAATTATATATATATATATATATATATATATATTTAAACTTATATATATGCATGTAGCTTTCTATGTATGTATGTATGTATCTATCTATCTACCTACATACATGTATCTATCTATCTATCAATCTATGTACCTATCTATTTATGTATGTATGTATGTATCTATCTATATATCTGTCTGTCTATTTATTTAGCTGGTCGCTAGAGGTCTAGTTGCTTCTCTTCGTCGTATGGGTCATGTATTATTTGTTGGTGTGTTAGCACTTATTATATTTGCTGTAGTAGGTGTCCACTGTTTTAAAGTACGTAGGTCACATGACTATACATACACGTACAAACAAATACACATACACGTACATACATACATGTGTACATACATGCATACATACATACATGCATGCATGCATACATACATGATACATACATGCATACATAGTATGTATGTATGTACATACATGTATGTATCATGTATGTATGTATGTATGTATGTACATACATTCATACATACATACATACATATATACATGTACATATATATATACATACACAGGGACGATTCTTCTACTGTTCAGATTTCATCACCCAAACTGAAGAAGAGTGTGTGTAAGTTATAATATATATGACCACACCCACTAATTATACTCTTTTTTTTTTTTTCTCAAAAGTGGAGATTACTTTGTTTATCCCAATGATGATCCAGATTGTCCTCGGGTAAGCATTTTACTACAGGGTCTGACAATGTATCAGACCCTTTAGCAAAGGGTCCAGTAATTTTATGATTCACATAATAGGTATTTAGCAGATCATGGAATCGATGGGACCTCCATTTTGATAATGTGTTTGGAGCTATTCTTACTCTTTATACCATGTTGACAAGAGAAGGCTGGCAAGAGTAAGTGTATATATGTGTATGTCAAACTTCAATCCATTGCTAAAGGTCATTTACATTCACCATGACCTCAGGAAAATGCTCAAAACTTTAGTATGACCTCAATCTTTTTATCTGCACTATTTTCATATTATTAACATTCAATTTCATGTACTTTTTGTGTATGTTCTTTTCTTTTCTTTCTGCTGTTTTAGAGTGATGTACCATGCTATAGATTCCACAGGTACACATGTATGGATGGATGGATGGATGGATGGATGGAGGGATGGATGGATGGATGGATGGATGGATGGATCGATGGATGGATGGATGGATGGATGGATGGATGGATGGATGGATGGAGGGATGGAGGGATGGATTGATGAATGGATAGATGGATGAAAGAATGGATGGATGGATGGATGGATGGATGGATGGATGGATAAATGGATGGATGGATGGATGGATGGATGGATGAATGGATGGATGAACAGTTTGACGGACAGACAGATCGATAAACAGACAGATGGATGACTAGATAAATTGAAGGAAGTTAGAGAGAGAGATAGACAGATGATCAGATATAGACCTCTACTTGTTACTAGCTATTCTCAACTCCTTTCCGACAGGTGTGAATCAAGGACCAAAGAATGGCGCCTCTTTGGAAGCATTGATATATTTTATTCTTTACATGATTGGACTCACATTTTTTCTCCTCAATTTGGTAGTTGGGTTCGTTATTGTTACCTTTCAAAGAGTTGGAATAAAATCTTATAAAGACTCTAACATGGATAGAAACCAGGTGGGCATTAAATAGAATATATGTATGTGATTATGAAAAACCTTCTGTGTCCTGTAATGTCAGATTATGTTCTGTAGATAATGATGTCATGTATAATAATAGACTGTTTCTGTTCTATTTATAGATAATGACGTCATGTATTAAATACTAATAATGGACTGTTTCTGTTCTATTTATAGATAATGACGTCATGTATTAAATACTAATAATGGACTGTTTCTGTTCTATTTATAGATAATGATGTCATGTATTAAATACTAATAATAGACTGTTTCTGTTCTATTTATAGATTATGATGTCATGTATTTGAATACTAATATTAGACCATTTCTGTTCTATTTATAGATAATGATGTCATCTGTTGAATACTAATATTAGACCATATCTGTTCTATTTATAGATAATGATGGCGTCTGTTGAATACTAATAATAGACCATTTCTGTTCTATTTATAGATAATGATGTCATGTATTTGATTCTAATAATAGACTGTTTTATATTATCTCTTTCTACAGACAAATTGTATCTATATTTCATTAACAGCTCATCCAAAAAGAATTTACATCCCTAAACATTCGTATCATAAAAAGCTTTATAAAATCATTGGCAGTCCTGTAGTGAGGACCATTGTGTATACTGCTGTGTTTATTAATACCACAATACTGGCCATTCAACATTACAACATGAGTGATACATTGAGAGATACTATATACTGGATTAATATTGGATTTACTGTGTTCTTTGCTGTTGAGGCTTTTTTGAAACTTTTAATTCTAACTCCTGCTGTGAGTAGAGTGTGTTAGTGGATGGATGGATGGGTAGGTGGGTGGGTGGATGGATGGATGATGGATGGGTGGTTGGATGGATGGGTGGTTGGGTGAGTGGATAGACGGATGGATCGATGGATGAATGGATGGATGAATTAATGGATCGATGGACAGACAGACGTATCGACATACAGATGAATTGGATGAAGATAAAGGATGGATGGATTTTACAAATTATTTGTTTGAATATTTCAGAATTATTTTAGAAGTTCTCGTCGAAGTTTTGAATTTTTTATACTAATTACTTCAATATTAGAGGTTGTTCTACAATCATCAATAAAGGTATATTATATGTCATCTACCTATCTATTCATCTATCCATCCATCCATCCATCTATCCTTCTATCCATCCATCCATCTATTTTTTTTTATCTATCTATGTATCTATCTAGAATGCAGGACGGTTCAGATATTCTCATTTCGCTAGTTCTCTAAGAGTCTTGAGACTCAATTTGATTTCTAAACACACCAGATTAATTGCCTGGACTGTTCTACGATCTCTTGAGGTATTTATGTTATTAGTTCACCTATAAATTAATTGTTATTGACTACCACCAATCAATTTTTTATGGTGTTAACTCAACTACCATAATTATGCTATTTACTCCACCCACTAATTAATTGTTATTGACCCCACCCACTAATTAATTGTAATTGAAATTAATTTCATTATTGATTCTACTTATACAGATGTTTCCCTGGGCTGGTGTATTATTGGTTCTTGTTCTCTTTACTTATGCTGTGACCGGAATGCAGGTGGGTGTGGCTTCATCATGTGATTAACATACTATATGTCACATGACTTACAGGTTTTTGGTCAAATCATGGTTGAGTCTATAGATCAGGTGGAAGTCACGGCAATTCATCAATATAATAATTTTGAAAACTTTGGTCAGGCCATGCTTGTGATGATCAGGTGATAGTCATATGATCTATATTTATTGTTGAATTATGTCTGGTTGTGCTTATCTATCTATCTATCTATCTTATTCTATATATATATATATATATATCTATTTATATAAGTACTTCTGTACATAGTAAACTCAGTAACAGTAGTACTGTTAAAGTTAAATTCAGTAATCACTCTGTACAGCTATCTATCTGTCTATCTATCTATCTATCTATCTACATATCTATCTATCTATCTATCTATTTATCTATCTATTTATCTATCTATCTATCTATCTATCTATCTATCAATCTATCTATCTATCTATCTATCAATCTCTCTATCTATCTGTCTATCTATCTATCTATCTATCTATCTATCTATCTATCTGTTTATCCCCCTCTCAGGTGTTTTACTGGTGAGAACTGGCAGCGTATAATGTTAGGATGTGTTGATGCTGAGTGTAATGAAAACTCCATCATGAATTCTACAACATGTGGTAATCCTGTCACATATGTATTCTTCCCATCTTTCTTCTTCATAGGATCTATACTAGTAAGTACATATAATGTGCTATTTATAGAATAATAAAAGATTATGTATTGTGCTATTAATAGAACAATAGAAGATTACTTAATATACTATTAATAGAACAGTAGAAGATTACTTGATGTGGTATTAATAGAACAATAGAAGATTACTTGATGTGCTATTAATAGAACAGTAGAAGATTACTTAATGTGCTATTAATAGAATAATAGAAGATTACTTGATGTGCTATTAATAGAACAATAGAAGATTACTTGATGTGCTATTAATAGAACAATAGAAGATTACTTAATGTGCTATTTATAGAAAGTAATGGCCTAAATAATTATAACAATGGAATATTACATGTACATGTACATGTAATATTCTATTATGAGAAGATTAGCTATCAATTAATTACTACTCATGAATATTAATTAAATTTATTATTAATTATTATTTTTGCAGGTTCTCAACATATTTGTAGCAATCATTATTGATAATTTTGATTATTACTTGAGAGACAAATCAATCTTAGGATCACATCACCTGACTGACTTCCCATCATTATGGGCTAAATTTGATCCCATGTCAACGTGAGTATCACCCAAGAGCTCTCCAAAACTATCTAAATTACCAGTCTACTATAACTATAACTATAACTAAATTAAAAATGACGAATGCACTTTTGTTAGTTAACTATAACTAAAACCCCTTTTAGTAAGGCATTGTGACTTTTAGTTAACTAAACTATAACTAAATTACAAGTCTATTGTAATAACTATAAAGTACTGACTAAGACAATAATGGGCACTTTCAATTAACTAAAACTAAAACCCTTTTAGTAAGCCTAATATAAATACTAAATTTTGATTAATTAGTCATACTATAACTATACCTATACTGAAGAGTGGTCATTGTAGTCATACTAAAACACTATATACATGTATAATACTCTATATCTCATTTCATTGTACTAAACTCACTCTATATTATCTCTTTATTTTTATTACAGTGGTAAAATACATCATTGTGATGTTATTCGTATGATGCGATCACTAAACCCACCAATGGGATGGGGTAAATTATGTCCCCAATTAACAGCCTACAAGGTAAAGATATTTCAATATTATTTTATTCCTTAACCACTAATTAGAGTTTCAAAATTTCAATATTGTTTTCCTTTCTCGTAATTAGAGAATGATGAGATTAAATATCCCATTATCTGAAGATGGTATGGTAACTTTCAATGCAACTCTATTTGCTATTGTTCGACAATCACTAACTATTGAGTTACAAGGTAAGGTTTCAGTAAATTAAGTACTGTTTACACTAATAGTGAATTATAATGGACTGATACCGATACTGATAATAATAGACTGATATTGATACTGATAATAATAGACTGATATTGATACTTGATACTGATACTACTAATAATGGACTAATACTGATACTAATAATAGACTGATACTGATACTACTAATAATGGACTGATACCGATATTAATAATAGACTGACTACTAATAATGGACTGAAACCGATACTACATGTAATAATGATGGACTGATACTGATACTAATAATAACGGTGCTGCCAACTCTAATAATGATGGACTGATACCAATACTAACATACTTAAAATGGACTAATACTGATACTAATAATAACAGACTGATACCAATACTATAATAATAATAGACTGATACTGATACTAACATTGATAGACTGATATCGACTACTGATCCAACTATTGATACATCACTAACTAGAAGTGTAATGGTGTTATCACAATGGCAATGTTGCCTAGGAAACAACATGGCCATGGTAAATACTACATACATGTAGAACCTTTATACACGTGTATATAAACATACATTCTACTGGTACATGTATATCAGAGATTGTACATGTATTATTTATTTGTATTTTAACAGGAGAGCCTTCACAAGTCAATATTGAGCTGAAAAATAAATTAAAAGATTTGTTTCCACGAGTACCCAAAAAAATGTTGGATAATGTTATTCCAGAGAAAGCAGGTTGTGTTATCTATCCATCTATCCATCCATTCATCCATCCATCCATCTATCTATCTATCCATCAATCCATCCATCCATCCATCCGTCTATCCATCCATCCATCTATCTATCCAGTATCCATCTATCCATCCATCCATCCATCCATCCATCCATCTATCCATCCATCAATCCATCCATCCATCCATCCATCCATCCATCTATCCATCCATCCATCTATCCATCCATCTATCTATCCATCTATCCATCCACCCATCCATCCATCCATCCATCCATCAATCCATCCATCCATCCATCCATCCATCCATCCATCTATCCATCTATCCATCCATTCATCCATCCATCTATCTATCTATCTATCCATCCATCCATCCATCCATCCATCCATCCATCCATCCATCCATAAATCCATCTATCTATCCATCTATGTATCCATCCATCTTTCAGAGGACTCTACAGGTAGACAATATGCAGCAATCATTATTCAACATCAATGGAGACAAATAAAACTGAAAAGAGATAGATTCAAATTGTACAGAAAACCAAGCTCAATGGTTTGTGTCACATGATAGATAGATATAGATGGATAGATGGATGGATGGATGGACGGACGGACGGTCGAACGGACAGATGGACAGACAGATAGATATATAGCGCATTGTAGTGTGCATGCACCAATTGGAAATTATGAATTTATAATGATTCAATGTGATTCTATTTTAGTACTGGTATGTACTGTGCTCTCCTTATCCCTTCTCCTCCACTTTCTCCTCCTCCTCTTCTTTCTCCTCCTCCTCCAGGCATTTCGTTATGTTCCTGAAATTGGTAGAGATTTAGTACAAAGACGTCAGACAGCTCTTAATCTGGTGAGTGAACATACAAGAGTACATATCACAATGCACCTGACCATCCAAGTGAAAGCACAGACACTTTTCCTTTAAATGCTTAGTATTTGGATGACATTTGGTAACAGGAAGAGCTATCTTTAAGCTTCTTTCATACCAAACATTGTCTGCTTCCTGTATAAAGTGGCTGAATGATATGCCAGCCCCTCCCACTTTTGCACATTAATAGAGTGGGAGGGGCTGGATATGCCATAGTGAGTATAAGTATTTGTAAACCTTTCACATGGACATGCAGTCACATATGGAATGTATAACAGTATATACTAATAATAAATATATCTGTTTCTCTCTAGGATGCTGTGTTACAAGATTACTCTCCCAATTCTTCACCAGAACTAATACATGCCGAGGGTATGTTATTACATCTGATGGATGGATGGATAGGTGGTTGGGTGGGTGGATGGGTGTATGGATGGATGGATGGATGGATGGATGGATGAATAGAAGGATGGATGGATGGATGGATGAATAGAAGGAAGGATGGATGGATAATAAAAATGGAATCAGTGATATATATATATATTAATTATTATTAATGTAGGGGATTTCCCCATTACTCATTATATAATTATGTTCGTGTGATCTGGGAATTTGACATAATATATTCATGAATATTAAATTAGATTACTTATTTCTCATTAATTATTCATTAATGTAGGGGATTTCCCTACTGTTTATAATCCATTATTCTACCATATAGTACACAATGGAACATACAACTCAACACCTCCTAGAAGACAATCTGCTGCTTCCATTCGAAACTCTTTCCTAATTCGTCTGGATACAATAGAAGAACAAAACGATACAGATGAATCTCAACACACACTTAATAATTCACCTCCTCCCTCTCCTGACTCATCCCCTCTCTTTCCCAAAGAAACACAACAAATTAATTTAGTATCATATCCAAAACAACGTCAATCTACTGTTTCAGAATCAGACATATTTGCTACACCTACTGGTTCTGTAACTTCATTGAATATTCAAGATGATGACCCCCCCAAATCTAAACAATCTGTCCATTCTAATGCATTTGTTGAAACTCCAGTGTAGACATGTATGTATGTATATGTACACATGAATATATGTATAAATGTATGTACATGTATGTATACGAGTATGTATGTACACATATGTATGTATGTATAGAGTACGTATGTATGTATGTATAGAGTACGTATGTATGTATATGAGATTCACATTTTTACTGCCGCAATATTATACTGATTTCATATTGGCAGTTTTCCTGCTGTTTTTTATGACCAAATTAATGACAAAATGTGTCTATATCATAAATTATAATAATAATGAATCATAATGACATGTTATGACACATGATGTAACACTGCGTTACATTAATGTCATAACATGTCATTATGATACTACATTATATAGTATCATAATGACATGTTATGACATTACGATGTGCAACACTGTATATGACATCATAATGACATGTTATGACACAGTATGATGGGTAACACTGTACATGACATCATATAGTATCATAATGACATGTTATGACATTATGATGTGCAACACTGTATGACATCATAAGTGTTATGACATGTGATGTGATGTGTTACACTGTACATGACATCATATAGTATCATAATGACATGTTATGACAACCTGCAATGCTGCATTACATTATATAGTATCATAATGACATGTTATGACACGTTATGATATGCAACACTAATGACATCATAAAGACATCATATAGACATGTTATGACGCATGATGTGTAACCCTGTATGACATCATATAGTATCATGACGACATGTACAGTATGTGATACTACAGGTATGACAGGTAGCACACATGTAGATGGTACTAGTTTATGCATGTTGTTAATACCAACTATGATTAAAGTTGTTTAACAATTTTCATTCTATATATTCTTTTATCAAAAATTGAAAAATTTTAATTAATCACTAAACAGTATATTATGTCTCAGATGATACCTCTGAAACGATAAAATTTGTTATACTGGTCAAACAGGTTTTGTAAGCTTTCTCTAGCCTGTTCATCTAATGAAGCTTTGATATAATTCTTGTCTTCATCACTCAACAGCTTGAACAGCTGTATCACACCAGACGAGATGGATTTCTAAGAAGAGGAGAAATGAGTTGAATAAGTTAACAATAATCATTTCACTCACTTTCATTTTTCCATTTAATGGTGCTTTCTCTGTTGTAACCATGTACTCTCCAATACAATATACAGCAAACTGAAGACATGATAATCACATGATTGATCACATGATTGATCACATGACATGTAATTTATTACCTGACGAAACCATGTCTGTCGACTGAGTGCTTCCAATAATCTGTATTATATATTATGAATGTATTACACATTATGATGTATGATGACACAGTGTGACATGTTATGACAGTTATTACACTAATAACACAATGTGACATTTTATGACAGTTATTACACATTATGATGTTGATGACACAATGTGACATTATATGACAGTTATTACACAATATGACAATTATTATGACAGTTATTACACAATGTGACATATTATGACAGTTATATACATTATGATGTATAATGACACAATGTGACATTTTATGACAGTTATTACACAGTATTGTGTATGATGACACAATGTGACATATTATGACAGTTATTACACAATATGACACAATTATTATGACAGTTATTACACAATGTGACATATTATGACAGTTATTACACATTATGATGTATAATGACACAATGTGACATTTTATGACAGTTATTACACAGTATTGTGTATGATGACACGTGACATATTATGACATTTATTACACAATATGACACTTTATGTATGATGCAGCATGACATTTTATGACAGTGTATAACACAGTACTGATATAATACTACATAGATAGCAGTACATCTACATGTACATGTAGAGGTCAGTACATGTAGATGTACATGTACATGTCAATGCATGTACATGTACACACACACACCTAATCAGAAGTGCTATGGTTTCTCTATAATTTATTGGACAAGGTTGTATATATAATCTCTGAGCTGCAGTGATGTTTACTCTCAAACACTGTACTCATAATTGTTAAGACAAACTACAACACGATATCAAATAGGAAAATAATTACATCACTCTTATATTGTACCAAATTATTATATAGTTCCCTCCTGCACACCATGGACCCTCCCTTCATACATACACTTAGTGTCAATATATAATTCTAATTTTTAAATTTTCAGGCCCTCTATGGTGAGGGGTGTGGTTTAGTAACTAGTTATTAAAAGGATATTATTAAGTGATGATAGGATTACAGCTGGACATTTTGACAACACTGAGGAATAATTATGAACAAGAGATAATAGCAGCTGTTGATATTCTAATAGAACCTCACATCTAAATAATGAATATATGTATGTGTGTGTGTATGTACGTATGTATATATGTATGTATGTATGTATGTATGTATGTACGTATATATGTATGTATGTATGTATGTATATATGTATAATATGTATGTACATATGTACATATGTACATATGTACATACATTTATTTTATGTCCATTTTATGTCTAATAAATATCACCTCCTAACCTTGTACTGAGTATTTCCTCTTGAATAATTGAGAAGATATGCAACAGAAAATTAACTGTTCTAGAATATAGTCCAACCTGAGGAACAATAGTATTACACACACACACACAGATGGATGGAAGGATGGATGGACAGACACACACACACACACACACACACACACGTATATACCTGTTTAGGTAATGTTGTTAACAGCTGCAGTAGTTGTAATGATGATATGATTATTATTTTTGTTTTGTCAAACTCTTCATCTTCCGATATTACACATGATACAAACTCAATACATTGAATTACCACCTGGAATATTAGACAATGTATGTACATTGTATGTATGTATGTATGTATGTACATATGTATGTATGTATGTATGTAGGTATGTATGTATGTATGTATGTATGTACGTATGTATGTATGTATGTATGTATGTACGTATGTTTGTGTGTGTGTGTGTGTATGTATGTACGTATGTACGTATATATGTTGGTATGTATGTATGTATGTATGTATGTACATGTATGTATGTAATACTACATGTCATGTACATGTATTATGAATGTACATGTACCTTGGTATTCCATTTTCTCAGTTCCATTCTACCCTCTTGGGTCAAGCTTGAGTCCAATATTGACAACCAACACAAAATCCAACACAACTTGGATTCAGAATGAGTCTCTTTCTGCATTAAAAAAATACACATGTATGATTGTATGTACATATGTACATACATGTACATACATACATACATACATACATACATACATATACAAACACACATACGTACGTATGTACGTACATACATACATACATACGTACATACATACATACGTACATACATAAATATGTACATACATACATATACACACATACATACATGTACATACATACACACATACATGTACATATGTACATATGTATGTACATACATACATACATGTACCAGTGTGAATGTATGTTCAAAAATGGCTGCCACATCAGATCTGTCACTCAGTTTTCTCAATAGTGTTTCATTCCATATAAATATTTTGAAACAGCTGCACATGATGTTAACATCCCTTTCTCTTC
The DNA here is from genome assembly GCA_947044365.1 of Petrosia ficiformis. Lineage (NCBI taxonomy): Eukaryota > Metazoa > Porifera > Demospongiae > Haplosclerida > Petrosiidae > Petrosia > Petrosia ficiformis. Next base: position 1,205,592 of record OX345644.1, read on the forward strand.
ATTACTTATTACATATTTCCTTATATGGTCATACTCATGCACACTAGGTACAGGGTAGCAATTAAAAATGATTTTTTTATGCAAGATGTTTTCGATTTCCTGCTGTTGACACATGTGAAGAAGTCTATCTTGAAGAACCTGCCAGGTTAGGAGAGGCTCAAATGAGACATCAATTGGTAGAAATGAAAAGGGCACAGTTAGAATCTGTGACACATGAGATAACTGGGAGGGAGAGAGGGAGGGAGGAGAAAGAGGAACAGAGGGAGGGAGGAGAAAGAGGAACGGGAGGGGGAGGGAGAGAGAAGGAGAGAGTTCAATATGTATATTAATTTTATGCTCATTACACACTCAAAATGTATACTAACTTGTGCGACATCTTGAGTGGAAGAAAGTTGACTCAATTCAGTTAATTTATGTAATCTACCAGGACATGTATAAAATAGATAGATTTACAGTACCTGACTTTATTACCTAAAAGTGGTCATGATTGTTATACCAAAACAACACTAGACTACATTCAAAGTACAGTGTACTTCACTCACAAAGTACACTGTAGTCAATGGAAGTACAGTGATAGTATGTAAACTTAATAATGTCAGGTACTATAATATATGAATTCACATCCATGAAATAGATGCATACAATAGATACATATACACACAATATCTTATAAATATATATGTACATACCTCCATTCTTGTTTCTGTAATCCGGTCCTTACTATATCAGAATAGACCATCATATCATCATTAACCTGATTCCTGGTTTTATCAACAAAAAACTGGAACAAGAATGGGAATAGGAATGGGAATGAGGATAACAGGAATGGGAATGAAAACAGATATAAAATGGGAACATGAATGCAAACGAGAACAGGAATATATAAGATAAGTTAATTAGGAAGAAACCCTCCTAACGGTGTTACACAGAATCCCAGCCACTCCCCCAATGCAGGATCCCAGCCACTCCTCCAATCCCCTCAGCCCTATGTCATAGACTTTCTCTTCTTACATACCTGATTAGAAACATGAGCTAGTAATAATAAACATCTAGAATGAAATACTTCATTAGAAGAGAGCATGGAGGAGGAAGAACAGGTTGGGGTTTCCTCTTCATCAACTCTATTCAACAACTAATATAATAATAATAATTATTATTATTATTATTATCTTGTATGAGAAAATTAGTCACTTGTGAAACATTAATTTTGATACCTTTAATTCAAATTTAGTCAGCTTGCTATATGGTGTATTTAAAGCTTTTCTTTTTCTAGAACTGTTTTACCAAAATGTGGCTAACAAGAAAGTTGCTAATATTAACCAGCTCTCCGGGACCGACGGCTTTACATCCCCTCCAAAGTATGGAGTGATGAACATCTCCTCATTTTGAGGTTAGAGCTGAGTGATACTCATGGGCGAAAAAAGCCTGCACCTAGTGGGGCTCAAACCTGCAACCTTCTGATTGCAGGCCAACACTTTAACCAATAGGCCACTACTACACCCCATTTTAAATATTAAAGGTTAGCATTTCATTATCATTATCACTTCACAAGAGACTGATCTTATAATCACATTTATCATTCCATATTATCCCATCCCACCATCTCCTGTCCTATCTCTGCTCTTTCAGTTCTAAATTTCTAATCTAAGATGATACTTACTAATGTTACAAACTCTCGAGGCCACATTCCCAGTAACATGTTTCATTCCAGTACATGTACATGTAAATATTAAGATTTTATGTACATGTACTAACATTTTATAATAAGGTTATTGGTTTTACTTACTTCAAGACAGATTAGTAGGTACCGTAAAAATTTATTAATTTTTTTCCTTTCTTTTTCAGATGGAGTTTTTCTACTTCCCTCTTCTCTTGACAATGAAACTGTCTTAATTATCTGTTCCGGGTCGTGAATAATTAATGAGACCTTCCCTTCTTCAGATGAGCAGCTGTTTAGATATTCCTTTATCTCATTAATATATCTACAACAAAAATAGATATGTACATATGTACACAGTACACACACACACACATACATACAAACAGACAGACAGACAGACAGACAGACAGACAGACAGACAGACAGACAGACAGACAGACAGACAGACACACACGCACGCACGCACGCACGCACACACACACACACACACACACACACACAGCATCTGTATATATAGTGGCCTTGCAATAATTTTAATTAATAATTAACAAACGCCCACCTAAGGTTAATTAATAGACCACATGTGTAAAAGCACATGATTTACAAGGGAATTAGATCTGTTGTAATCCAATAAGAATGGGCCATTATTTAACTTCAAGATTTTGAAAGTAAGTGATTATTACATGTATTTACTGGTGCATTGGTAAACAGGACTCTGAACATTTCCAGATACGGATAGAGAGGGGAGGGTTGGGGCCCCACCAAAGATGTCTTTAACCCCCATTTCTGGTTCCCAAGGCCAGACTATCCCTGTCAGGAGTCCAATAACACCAAAGTATCAAAGCATATGTGAATATGTTAAAAGTTAAGGTTGTTAAATACTGTTTGTGACACTGCATGCTTTTGACCAATAAAGTCCCAAATATAGGAAAGATCTGAACCATGAGTGAAATACTGGGTCGTCTGACTAAAGCTCAGAGGAGAATCACCGTCTTCGTTTCTGTGACAGGACAGAAACTTTACACTGTTGGTGTTAGAATTGTGCACTACCTGCCTCAGTGGTTCAGCTAGCTTGCCCTTTCCACCCAACACGTAAATACACACTAACACATACTGGTTCTAATCAGCCAGGTGGCTCTGTTGTGTTGACACAAGGCTACAATAACGCCCTCTGTTAGCCATCACAATATCCAGACCCGAGGGATATCTCTGTGTGTGAGAGAACAATTGTGCAAGCCATCTGTTGATTCAGTTGGTAAAAACTGCCGACCGCTCTCAACCTGTTGGACCCCCGGGCTTTTAATTGTGTGTTCAGTTAGCTTGCCCCTTCCACCCAACATAAAAATACACATCTACATACACTAGTTGGAGCAGGTTCCCCGCTGCTCACCTCAGTGGTATAAACCAGGACAGGGGTTCCACCCAACATGTATGAACAAAGCACTTTTCGATGTGGGTAACCTTAGGGGAGAGTCATCGTCTGTGAGATCAGTGACTTGACTGAACTTTATACTATTTGGTGTTGGTCCCTCGCTGCTCACCTTAGTGGAATGACCAGGACAGGGGTTCCACCCAACACGTATATACACACCTACACACACACACACACACACACACACACACACACACACACACACACACACATATACACACTTTTTTGGCCATAAAGCTCCTGCATGTGACAGACAGACACGACTCAAAGCAACATGGAGTTCTCTCATTTCTTGATAGGAGAAAGATAAAAGCAGCGAATCAACAACACTCTTCAAACCACAATAGTCAGTCTCAGAAAGACAAACAGACAAGATAGATGATGCTACTGCTTTCCACAAAGGAGAGGAGGAGGAGAAAGAGGAAGAGGAGGAAGAGATGTAGGTGTAAATAAATGGTAGTTGAGATATGAATATACTCCAAGATGCTGTATGCTGATTCTCTTGAGAAATATTCAATATCTGTATGTACATGTGTATACAAGAAAACAAGTCAGACTAGTTTTACAAGTACTAATAACAAGTATTACTTGTCCATTCCAGATGCTACTAAAAGATGAAGATGGAGAAGGAGTCAGAAATTCTATGAACAGAGGTACATCCTTTTTCTCTTGTGATGAAAATCTCAAATAGAGAATTGTCAACTATCTCTGTGGAATTAATGGATGTTATTAATTTACATAATATATTGTTTCTTACCAGTAAGAAGATAGTATGAGGTGAGAGAGATGACTCACTCACTACACCTTCCTTCCAGCACATAGGAAGAGGAAGTTCCAAGTCTGAATCCCATACTATACTTAGACTGATTCTCATATAATCTACTGGTAACAGTTGATGATAAACAGCTGATAATGAATAGTAGAACTGAGAGACAATGAGCAATAAATGAAGAACTGGATCATGAAGTAATGGCTACAAATATAAAAGAAAAGAACAGAGATCAATGAACATGCAAGACAGAGACCAATGATCTGGACAGAGACCAATGATCAGGAGAGAGATCAATGATCTGGACAGAGACCAATAATCTGGACAGAGATCAATGATCAGGAGAGAAACCAATGATCTGGATAGGGACCTAGACGTCACTAAAAGTGGGTGTGGCAATGGTTTAATTTGACACAGATTAAAACTCTAATGACAAGAGACCCTAGGATTGAGGGGTGTGTCCTATGATTTTTAATGAGGTGGTCTAGTTTCATTTCATTACATCTAACCTTCTCTTTTGCTATATCCATATATGGCAAGCAGAGGTCCTTTATAAGCATACAAACTACACCCACAATTTCTTCACAATGACGTCCTTTACCAAATACATCAAGAGGAAGTGGAAGGAGTACGTTTCCATGACATTGATCACATGACTAACAGAAGATATCAAAGAGTCTGTTTTCTGAGATAGATAGAAGGAGTTCCTTCTCTTCTTCTTTTGAAGAGGAGTGGTTAACATGAGCTGATCAAGAAGATGAAGGTAGTATTCTTTTAGTTCAGTAGTGAGTAATTCTATCAGAGACAGACACTGACCACCTGGTAGAATCTTCAGTGAACTAATGAAACTGAGAAAATACATTTATCAGAGAATATGTGTGAGCGTGTGTGTGTGTGTGAAAGTACTAAATACATATATATTGTATATCTGAGAGTGCTCTAGTACTCTCTATGTAACTAGGGATGGCCTGGAAAAGTATAAATATTCAACAAGTGTCATACTGATAGTTTATATAATTATAACACTTGATGTGAAATGATAATAACAGTAGTCTATGAGTGACAAAATCATGAAGGACTGTACAAGTGTACAGTGGATGTATTATATATGTACTATATAGTAAAACAAATAGACAGTCCAGTAACTATGGAAGTATTACAGTTAGATGTCATAAGATCTTGTTAATAAGTACAAATAATAGTGTACATACTATAATCGAGAGGACATAATATTACCATATATGGTAAGAATAATAATATTACCATAAAATAACGATCCCTCCTTTTCCCAAACTGTTCACAACCACAAATATTACTGACTGTTACTTTTAATAGATACTATTAATATATTTCTACCATATTAGGAAATATCCAGTCTATTTTTAGAAAGCAGAAAGAGATGGCTCAACAATCTTCTTCTACTGCTCTTAAGGAACTTGATGAACAACTAACATGTAATGTATGTTTGGATCACTATACTAACCCCAAAACTCTTCCATGCTTACATAGCTTCTGTTTAGAATGTATTGAGAAACTGCCACAAGAACCACAGGTACAAACACACACACACACACACACACACACAATTTGCTTTTGTTAACACTTCATTGTTTATACATTATCTTATTTACTAACAGGGAGACAAGTATTTCATAAGCTGTCCTTCATGTCGTAAACCCACACAACTACCCCACATAGGACCCACTGAATTCCCTACTGCTTTCCTCATTAATAGCCTCTTTCAACTACAAACTACTCTACAGAAAGCCTCTGAAGGCCTGAAGGCCTCTTGTGATAATTGTCACAACAACTCTGCTACTGGTTATTGTAAACAGTGTACTCGATTCTTATGTCCAGAATGTCTTGATAAACATAATGGATGGCAGCCCTTCTCTACTCATCAGGTTATCAATGTACAAGATGTAGCAGTACTCAATACTTCTAAACTATTTCCATTAAATGAGGATAGAAATATGAAGTGTAACGATCATAACAAGTCGTTCAAAGTCTACTGTGAAACCTGTCAAGAGCTTATTTGTCGAGATTGTACGATTAGTCAACGCCATCAAACTCACAAGTACAAGCTCATTACTGAATGTTATCCTGATCATCATCAAGAGATAGAGGCTGACCTCACTAAAGTGAAAAGGAAAGTAGCCGATGTTAATACAGCAGTGACTAACCTCGTCACTCAAGAGAGGGAGGTCACAGAACAGGGAGAACATGTCAAGAAACAGATCCACACACACTCTCAAATAATCATAAACTTAGTTCAACAGTCACAGAGACAGTTAGTTCAACAGGTAGACACTGTAGTACAACAGAAGATTGAATTACTAACCAAACAGAGAGAAGAGGCGGAGACAGTCCTCAAACAGCTCAAAGGTTGTGAGGAGTTTGTAGAACAGAGTCTGAAGGTAGGAACTCAACAACAGATTTTGAGGGAAAAACAGAATATGGTACAAGTAATGGCAACAGTCAATCAAGATGTCAACCCTGTTGTATTTCAACCAATAGAGGAGGCCAACATCACATTCACTAGTAATCAGACATTGGTTGATAAATATGAGGGTATTGGTCAGTTAAAATCTAAAACGTTTGGCAAATCAGTTCTCGTCAAGAATGCTTGTTACGTTGGCAGGAAATCGACCATCACTCTCAAGATGGATATCTCTTCTCAGTTCCTCTCTCCCTCATCTCTTGTGAAGCTGATGATAGTCAACTCATATCATGTGATATCAATGAGACCCAGTCAGGAAGCTACGATATAAGCTTTACACCACGTACCAGAAGAAAACATCAATTGACAATACGATTAGGAGGTGTGAATATCCCTGGTAGTCCTTTTACTCTCTCCCCTGAGATGAGAGGTAAACCAGTTAATATTATATCAGGACTCAATAGTCCATGTGGTGTAGTAATCACTAAGAATGAAGAGATTATAGTAGCCGAGATTGTTGCCCATTGTATCACAATACTAAACAAAGAGGGAAAGAAAGTCAAGTCATTTGGAACAAGAGGAACAAAGGAGGGTCAATTCACTAATCCTCATGGAGTTGCCATTTCTCATGATGGCCACATTTTAGTAACTGATTATCATCGACTACAGAAACTAACATTTGAAGGTGATTGCATAAAATCAGTTGGGAGTGGTAAGACAGGCAATGGTCCTCTTCAGTTTAATACTCCTATAGGTATTACAGTTCATCCTACCACAGGAAAAATATTCATTGCTGATACATATAATCATCGTATTCAAGTTCTCAATAAATATCTCGTCTACTCTCATAGTTTCGGTAAGTATGGTTCATCACCAGAACAATTCAATCATCCAAGTGATGTAACATTTGACAATGAAGGATATTTGTATGTAGCAGATTTTAATAATCACTGTATCAAGAAGTTCACATCAACAGGACAATACATATCAACATTTAGTTCAGAAGGGTCTAATCCTGGTCAAATTATACAACCTACCTCCATCATTATAGATAATAATCTATTATATGTTAGCGAGTATGGTAATCATCGTATCTCAATATTTGATACTAATGGATGTTTTATGCATTGCTTTGGTAAGAGAGGTAGTGGAGAGGGAGAGTTTAATAGACCACATGGTATAACAGTAGATTCATTAGATAACTTGTATGTTAGTGACTGGGGTAATAACAGACTAGTTGTTTTGTAGATCTATCATATAAATGACTCGTTTATCTTAAGAGTATAATATTATTATTATTATTATTATTATTATTAACATAGGCGTAGGAATAAATTTCATATTGGGGGGCCAACCCACTCATCATGCATATGTTTATGTTTACAGTTTTGATTAATAAAACAAGCTAATTGTCATAATATTTAAACTGTTTTTCTGCACTAAGTGCATTGAAATAAAATATTCCATTGCATTTTGGTTGGGGGGGGCCATGACCATTCTCTGGAAAACATCTCACTGTCCCTATCTGCTTCAACTATAGGTGTAGTACATGATTGAGTATGTTGACAGACAGGACTATAAAGGGGAATATACTTCAATCCATTTGATGCTGCCAAAGATGAATCAATGTGATTATGACACTCTTCCTCTGGTAAGACAAAGGCATTACGATTCACTGGATACACTCCAGTTACTCTAAAGCCTGCTGTTATATTCGTGACAGTCATGGATTTCATCCATGCCTCAGCAAATAACTCGGAAAAACAAAATCTATTTACAACCTTTCCTTGATTGGATGTCATATACTGGTGGCAGACTTTTCTCCATGCTAACTTTAATGGTCCAAAGCAACCTTTATCTAATGGCTGCGTAATGTGTGTTGTATTTGGTGGTAAAGCAAATATGATAATCTTTTCTTGAGCTGCCATTCGGATTGTGTCTGGACAATAGTGACTTGAATGCCCATCCATCAACAAGAGTAATGGTCTTGCAGTTGGGGCATATCTAAGAAAGTGAGAATGAAACCAATTACTAAATAGCTCCATGTCTATCCACCCTTTCTCACTTAACCCATAAAGAGTTCCTGGTACCTCCCCTCATGACATCTCAGGAGATAATCTCTTTCTATTATAAATAACCATGGGAGGTAAACAGTACCCTGCAGCTGACACACAACCAACTATGGTAATCTGTGATTTATCACCTGATGTTGTTAAAAAAAGGATTTTGTGCTCCACATTTATGTATGGTTCTTAGTGGTTTGGGATCTAGAGGCATGCCGGTTTCGTCGATATTGAAGATTTGTCCAGGTTTATCAGACAAGTTATTTTCATCCAATGTACATTTCAATAATTCAAAATAATTGTCAATAACAACCAGATCTGAAGCAAAGGCTCTAGCAGATGATGTTGTAGAGGGCGTTCTTAGTGACAATTTTGATGACGTTTAACATACGACTCCCACCAACCATGTGTTACAGTACGGTTCAAAGGTAGCAAATCCAACTTTCTTTGCACAAGGCTTAAAACTTCATGACGAGTTTTGGGATACCCCATTGAACCACATAATATCAGAAATTTCTAATTCTTCCTCATCTGAGAGATATTTGTGTGGCCCACTCATTACTCCTTCTTGCACTCTTCCACTTATCCTGTCTTCGGCACGTTGAAATCTAGAGCAGCTCTTCTGATGCTCTTGCCAGAGAGTACAGCTTCCACTGCTTTGGACATCCTATATGTGTCCCATTTTTTATATTTTGGCCTGGTAGTTTGTGTGACAGAAGAAAACTGCCCTCTGAATACTCTGTCAGAGACGTCAACAGAACATTGGGCCATCACGTGGTTGAATATAAAGTCTGGCATAGCCACACCCTTCGCTTCCAAGCGAAGGGTGTGGCTAGGCTACGCCAGGCATGCATAGCATGATTTATATTATATATACCGTCTTGAAAACGTTGAGAATAGGTCATGCTACCAGAATGTGTAGAACTTTAAAACTTGGTAAGTAATAGTACTACTTCAAATTGAGATAAGACGTTGTAATTTTCTTATTCACCTGTCTGTCCGAAAATATATCGTTTCGTCCGGCATTTAACGTTTTCGAACGGGCTGGTTTTGGCTGAATTTCTTGAAGACTAGTAGGAAAGTTTGGAGCGTTGACTACTAGTCCTGGTTAGCTTCATCTGTGCTATAGTTCTAAGTAACCAAGAAGTTATAGCAATGTGAATAAATAGTATTTTTCATGTCCGAAAATTCATGGTGTCCGGAAATTAATTACATTTTTTTTTTAAAAACAAAAAGTCATGTGATCATAAGATAGGCGTGCCTGCAAACTCAATATGGCTGCATTGAGAGGCGTACTGAACTACTCAACTAGATTTGGAGTATGATGATTTAATCATTAAATATATTATACATATATACTATTTTCCAGGTGAGGCCATGTTGGTGTCTTCATCAGCTATATTCTGTACGGTACCTGAATCTTCATGAATATCAGAGTAAATCATTAATGCGGGAACATGGTATTAATGTAGAGAAATTCATAACAGCAGAAACTCCATTTGAAGCAGAAAAAGCAGTGCGTGATTTAGGTTACTATGTTATGCTAGTGTATTTCTTGATTCAATACTTCCTTTTCAAATACAGGAGCAAATAAGATTGTTTTGAAAGCACAAATATTAGCAGGTGGGCGTAGCAAGGGTGTATTCTCTAGCGGCTTAAAAGGTGGTGTTCATGTTATTGAGGATCTTAAATCCATACCAGATCTAAGTGAACAAATGATTAGATATCATCTAAAAACCAAACAGACACCTTCAGATGGGGTACTTGTAACAAAGGTATAATATCTTATGATATTTATAGTAATTGATGTGTAACAAACAGGTAATGATTGCTGAAGCATTAGATATAAAAAGAGAAACGTATTTAGCAATTGTAATGAATAGTTCAAAACAAGGACCACTGCTTGTTGGTAGTGTAGAAGGAGGTATAAATATTGAAGAGGTAGCAGAGAAAAATCCTGAAAAAATATTCAAAGTTTGTAAAACTTATGTACTATTATATACATGTATTATTTGATAGTGAATGTTGTAATAATGGTGTGTCCACTATGTACCTAATAACATTATATATATTATGGTATGTATTATTGTACCTAATGACATTATATATAATTGTATGTATTATACCTAATGATATTATGTATGTATTATTCCTCATGACATTATACATATTGGTATGTATTATATATAATTGTATGTATTATACCTATTGACATTAGTATGTCCACTATGTATTATAATCTAGTCACATTGTATAATGATATTACTAACATGTCCGCTATATATTGTATGTAGGTACCTGTTGATATTATGGAAGGATTAACAAGAGAGAAGTCAATGAAATTATCTGCTGATCTTGAATTTAAAGGAAAATCTCAAGAAGAAGCTGCCGAACAGATAGAAAGATTATATGATCTGTTTTTGAAAGTAGATGCTACACAAGTTGAAATTAATCCGTTTGTTGAAACACCAGATGGAAGAGGTATTCATCTCTCATCTATTCTTCATATTTTAAATATTCTCTCTCTCGTCTAGTCGTATGTATTGATGCTAAGATTAAGATTGATGATAATGCGAAATTCCGTCAACCAGAAATATTTGCTCAAGAAGACACAAATGAATCAGATCCTCGTGAAGTTAAAGCTGCAAAATATAATTTAAATTATATTGGAATGGATGGGAACATTGGATGTCTAGGTAATATACTATATATATGATTGAAATATCTTATTATAATTATGTATTAAATAGTGAATGGTGCAGGACTCGCCATGGCAACAATGGATATTATAAAATTACATGATGGGAAACCAGCAAATTTCCTTGATGTTGGAGGTGGTGTCAATGAAGACCAAGTTTTGAATGCTTTCAAATTGTTAACAAATGATTCACAAGTACATATAATAATAATTATTATTAATAATTATTGTTTTATGATTGCAGGTGAAGTGTACATTAGTGAATGTATTTGGAGGTATTGTGAATTGTGTTACAATTGCTAATGGGATTATACAGGCTTGTAAACAGATTAGTCTAGAAATACCATTAGTTGTCAGATTGGAAGGTGTGACCCTAAATAATTATTAGTGATAATAGTAAATATTCTCAATGATTTAATAGGTACTAATGTGGAAGAAGCCAAGGAACTTCTTCAGTCCAGTGGATTACCCATTACTATAGCTAGTGACTTGGAAGATGCCACTACTAAAGCTGTTTCTAGTCTTAATTAACTATTATTATATTTGTCTATGCCACTATTAAAGCTGTTTCTAGTCTTAATTAACTATTATTATATTTGTCTATGCCACTATTAAAGCTGTTTCTAAGTCTTAATTAACTATTATTATATTTGTCTATGCCACTATTAAAGCTGTTTCTAGTCTTAATTAACTATTATTATATTTGTCTATAACAAATTAGATAATTACTACTACTACAACACATGACTAAACAAGTTATCTATCAAATGAAAACAATTGAGTTCATTTAAAATCTTATTAATGTTTATCATTGTAAGGTACTTCATAGATACCCTCATCACTAGTAATAGGAGGTATTTGATACGGGTTTGTGACACCTATGTATAATTATTACTTATAGTAATAAAAAATGTTTGCAATATAAATGAAAGATACAGGGACGTCAAAACCCCAAAAATATGTGAACATGATCAAGAAGGGAGAGGACTTTGAAATAATGACTAATTTCTGTTTCACTTACAGCATTGTCTGCAGTTACATAAAAAGTGCCAGTCACTGTATCAACCACTCAGTATTCCAATGATTATATTATATTATATTATATTATCAGAGAGTACAGTAGTACTCTCTATGTAGGGATGGCACGAAAAACAAATGGCCGCCCATACATTTCAATTGCAAGTGATGAGCTGAAATCTCTGGTAATATATACATATAAGCTTTAATACACACACACATACCTATTCATATCTAGTGTTTGTATGACTACCAACACTGTCTAGATGGCCAAAGATTGTCGTTAAGGTAGAGAACCGCCGAGTGGCAAAACTGGCAAAATGTGCTTCATATTATTATTATTATTATTTTCCAGACAAATCATTTTTTTGTTTGTTGAACTATCATAATGATTCTATCACCATTCCAATCTCATTCTTTGTAAAATTCTGGTCTACAAGTATCGAGATGATATCTTCAGATGCGATGAAAGAAGACAAGTCTCAACGACGGTGAAGATTTGATCTCAGATTGGACACCATTTTTATAGGTGTATTCATTAATTTAGCCACGTGAAATTAATTACTCATGTGCATTTGTGTCCTCAGAATATGAAAGCTGTTTACTGAAACTGCCTGCTACGTTGGAATCATAAGAATAGTAATAAAGTTTGTGAGCAAATTCACTCTTAAAATAATGAGCATAATATTATATACTATGATAAGCACTGGAATCCCGAATGGTTGACACAGAGACTAGCACTACTTCTTGTGACAAAGGTTTAAGTGAAATATAAAACAGGCAGCATCATCTGTAAGTGAAAAAGAATGATAATCAATTCATAAATAATGGATATAATTATACAAAAGTCTGACCTTCAATGATGATCAAGCCTCATAGCAATCTACATAAAATAGTCACAAATCATCTACTATTCAAAAAAAAACAAGGGAAACAAGAATAATAAAAACATTTTCAATAAAAATGGAGAAAGATGTAGGGACGTCAAAACCCCAAAAGCATGCAAACAAGGTTGGGAGGTTAACGTAGGACCTAAAATTAAACAAACCACTTCCATATAACCCTACATAAGTACAGCTCTTTGTATTTTGCTTTATACCAGTGTAAGTACTATATGTAGAGTTATTTGGAAGTGGTTTGTTTAATTTTAGGTCCTACGTTAACCTCCCAACCTTGTTTGCACGCTTTTTGGGTTTTGACGTCCCCACATCTTTCTCCATTTTTATTGAAAATGTTTATACAATGGTTTTATTATAAAACATTATTTGAATGTTTTTGCTTACAATAATAATTATGATTACCAGCACTTTCCTGTCACAGAGTAACTCTGAATAACATTTCATGTTCTAAAGACACGAATGTACATGCGCAATTTGATTCCCAGTGGCTCGATTAATGAATACACTTATCAAAATGGCGTCAATTTGTGATTAAATCTCTACAGTAGTTAAAACTGTCTTCCATAGTACCTGAAGATATCATCTCGATACTTGTAGACCAGAATTTGACTATGAATGTGACTGGAATGGTGCTAGAATCATTGTGATAGATCCACAAACAAAAAAATGATTTGTCTGGAAATATTACGATGAAGATTTTGCCAGTTTTGCTACTCACTAGTTCTCTACACTCTCTATGCTCTCTGACCATCTAGAAGATGTTGATAGCCATAAAAACACTAAAAATGAAAAGGTATGTGTGTATTATACTTGTATCTAGCTGACATTTCAGCTTATCACTTTGAATTGAAATATATGGTGGCCATGTTTTTCCGTGCTATATATCCCTACATAATGAATACTACTCTCTGATAAATACAATGTACATTAGTATTTTAAATGTACATAATACATGTACATGTATATCATACATGCACATCATAAATATACATGTACATGTACATGTACCAGTATATTATTATTACTATACATGTACATGTACATCATAAATGTACAATATATTATACATGTAGATCATAAATATACATGTACACATGTACATGTACATGTACATCATACATGTACATGTACATCATACATGTATTTGTACAATATACATGTACATGTACACATACATGTACATCATACATATATATTATCATCTCTATAATTATTGTATCTTTTTATTATACATTTGTCATATGTATGCATTCTTACATCACTTTGAACTTTAACTTTATAGTAATTATAACAAACACATTATAATAATTATTACCATATAATAATTATGGTATAAACAAGATATAATTATGGAGAAAAGAGAATCCCTATGATTGCTTTGTGGTGACCAGCATTCATTTAATCATGGCTGAGTGATGGGTGACTCCAAAATGTCTGACTTTGATTCGATACCAAGTAGTCTGAGAATAAGAATCGATGGAATCGAGTACAATATCAAGTACTTAGTAACAGCTCAATGGGTTGAAACTTTGAATTTTGACAGCTGGTATAATAATTAAAATCGTGTTATTCTTAAAATTTTTTAAAACGTATTAAATTTGTTATTTTGTAATGGGGTGTGTCATGAGTATGACTACTTGGAATAGAAATAATCAATTCCAGAAGTAGTACTGGATACCTGTAATTACATGATAGGAATTGAAGAATTGAATACTTTGAAATCAGAATAGCCCATCACTAGTGAACTTCATGATGGGAAAGATGGCTGACAAACGACTAGTGTCTTGAAAAGGCATTATAAATAATATAGCACTATTTTCATGTTAGTAATGTAGAACAACTTTTAATACTAACACAACTAATGAGATTTAGGACTTCCAGATTGACTATACTATCTTTTAATAAACACATAATTCTGCTGGAGGGAGTTATGTACCAGAGACTGACTTGATATATACTTATACTGTTTTTATGATGTAATGCTTGCTTCGGAGGGGATGTAAAGCCGTCGGTCCTGGGGAGCTGATTAATATTAGCAACTTGTGCAGCTTCCTCAATAGCCCCATTGGTAAAACAAATATATATAAAAATAATAATTATTATAACTTTTAGTCTGAAACACTGCCAGATTTGATCTCAGAGCACCTAATTTGAAACATTTTTCTAGAGGAGCATGCTCCCACACTCTCCTAGAGGCCAAGTTGCTTACGTAACAGTTAGTAGGCAAATCCCTCTTATAAAAACTGCTGGATCTGCCCTTGATAGTACTAGTACAAAGGGTCATAGTATCCAAAATTAAACAAACCACTTCCATATAACCCTACATATGTACACTACTTTGTCTTTTGCTTTATAGTGGTGTAGGTACTTATGTAGGGTTATAATATACAAGTGGTTTGTTAATTTTGGGTCCTACGTTAACCTCCTGTGTTAGTACTATCCTGACCTTGTTTACATACTTTTGGGGTTTTGACATCCATACCTACATCTTCTTTCATTTTTATTGCAAACATGATTTATTATGCATTTAATAATAACAGGAGGACTTAATATTACCATATATGGTAAAAATAATGATCCTACTTTTCTACAAATACTATTAATATATTTCTACCATATTAAGATGTAAACAGTCTATTTTTAGAAATGAGAAAGAGACACTAATATGACACACCCGCATAATGAATATTTCTAAATATTCATTATATAATTAATTTAGTAATTTCATATTTGGTAAAATAATCAGTCCACTTTTCTATATAGTACAACAACACTGTTAGTACACAGTTCAAACTAACTGTATCTCTAAATCTACAGGACACTAGTGAGAAATGGCCACTAAATCTTCTACTGCTCTTAAGGAACTTGATGAACAACTAACATGTAATGTATGCTTGGATCAGTATACTAACCCCAAAACTCTTCCATGCTTACATAGCTTCTGTTTAAAATGTATTGAGAAATTACCACAAGAACCACAGGTACAAACACACACACAATCTGGGTTTTGTTAACACTTCATTGTTTATACATTATCTTATTTACTAACAGGGAGACAAGTATTTCATAAGCTGTCCTTCATGTCGTAAACCCATACAACTACCCGACATAGGACCCACTCAATTCCCTACTGCTTTCCTCATTAATAGCCTCATAGCTGTACTCAATACTTCTCTACTACTTCCATTGAATGAGGATAGAAATATGAAGTGTAATGATCATAACAAGTCATTCAAAGTCTACTGTGAAACTTGTCAAGAGCTTATTTGTCGAGATTGTACAGTTAGTAAACGACATCGAAACCATGATTACAACCTTGTTACAGAGTCCTACCCTAAACATCATCAACAGATAGAGGCCGACCTCACGAAAGTCAAAACAAAAGTAGCCGACATTAATACAGCAGTGACTAACCTCTTCACTCGAGAGAGGGAGGTCACACAACAGGGAGAAGATGTCAAGAAACAGATCTACACACACTCTCAACTAATCATTAACTTAGTTCAACAGTCACAGAGACAATTACTTCAACAGGTAGACACTGTAGTACAACAGAAGATTCGATTACTAACCAAACAGAGAGAAGAGGCAGAGACAGTCCTCAAACAGCTGAAAGACTGTGAGGAGTTTGTAGAACAGAGTCTGAAGGTAGGGACTCAACAACAGATATTGAGGGAGAAACAGAACATGGTACAAGTAATGACAACAGTCAATCAAGATGTCAACCCTGTTGTATTTCATCCAATAGAGGAGGCCAACATCACATTCACTAGTAATCACACATTGGTTGATAAATATCAGGGTATTGGTCAATTAAAGTCTAAACCATTTGGCAAATCGATTCTCGTCAAGAATGCTTGCTGCGTTGGTAAGAAATCGACCATCACTCTCTACCTCCAGACTCAAGATGGATCTCCCCTCTCAGTTCCTCTCTCCCTCATCTCTTGTGAACTCTCTTCTGCTGATGATAGTCAACTCATATCATGTGATATCAATGAGATCCAGTCAGGAAACTACGATATAAGCTTTATGCCATGTACCAGAGGAAAACATCAATTGACAATACGATTAGGAGGTGTGAATATCCCTGGTAGTCCCTTTACTCTCTCCCCTGAGATGAGATGTAAACCAGTGAATATTATATCAGGACTCAATGGACCATGTGGTGTAGTTATCACTAAGTATGAAGATATTGTAGTGGCTGAGAAAGATTCCCACTGTATCACAATACTAAACAAGGAGGGAAAGAAACTCCAGTCATTTGGAACAAGAGGAACAAAGGAGGGTCAATTCACTTATCCTCGTGGAGTTGCCATATCTCACGATGGACACATTTTAGTAACTGACGATCATCGATTACAGAAAGTAACATTTGAAGGTGATTGTGTGAAGTCAGTTGGAAGATAGGCAATGATCCTCTTCAGTTTAATGGTCCTAGAGGTATTACAGTTCTTCCTACCACAGGACAAATATTCATTGCTGATACAAACAATCATTGTATTCAAGTTCTCAATAAAGATCTCACCTACTCTCATAGTTTCGGTAAGAGAGGTTCATCACCAGAACGACTCAATGGCCCATATGATGTGACATTTGACAATGAAGGATATTTGTTTGTTGCAGATTATAATAATCACTGTATCAAGAAGTTCACATCAACAGGACAATACATATCAACATTTAGTTCATGTGGGTCTAATCCTGGTCAAATTAAATATCCTACCTCCATCATCATAAATAATAATCTATTATATGTTAGTGAGCGGGGTAATAATCGTATCTCAATATTTGATACTAATGGATGTTTTATACATTGCTTTGGTAAGAGTGGTAGTGGAGAGGGAGAGTTTAATAGACCATATGGTATAACAGTAGATTCATTAGGTAACTTGTATGTTAGTGATTTAATGAATGACAGACTAGTTGTTTTGTAGATCTATTTTAAACATGACATGTTTAACTTAGAGTATAACAAGATATAAAACGTATGATGACTTAGTATCAATCACTGCTGATGGCACTAGTGTCTCTGTGTACTTGAAATCTGGGGCCTGAAGAAGTAAGTCTAACTGCAGTCTAAGTGCACAGAAACTAAGTTACTGAAGCGCTCTCTCAAGGTTCTAAATGATAACTTCCTCATGTCTGAAACTCAACAACTTATTATACTTACTTGTTAAAGATTCCTGCATCATCTTTATACTGTTTCTCTGCTATTGGCAGTTTACATTCTTCCTACTGGTCTCTGTAGCTCAAGCCATAGATTGTACAGACTACATATAAGGGATTGGTAACGGCGCACATGATCCCATGGGTGTGGATTACGATGCTTGACGCACTCCATGTTACAAATGGTCGATTAAATTTTATTACTCTAGATGCACACGCAGTTCACTTCAATGCTGATTATATCAAGTAACTGAACGGTTAAAGGTGATTTTTAATTATTGAAATATTGTAAATACATTGTTATATAGTTTCAGCATTGTTTTGTGTAAGAAATTAAATGCAAATATGTCTTAAATCGATCATTTTTCTTGAAATTCAATGCAAAACACACTTTTTCTAACTTGGCATTTTTCAAGCACCCTTTTGTCACATTTCATGCTTATAAAATTTATATCTATTAAAGATACATTGATTGAATCTGTTTTTATGAGCAGTTTAAGGAATAGGAATAGGAAAAACGACACTTAGAGCGTCTTACATATGCGCACTTTTTAAACTTGGGGATTACAAGAATACATATATCGGCTTAAGCAATTCTTATTGCTAAAGAACTGAGACTAAACTAGGGCAACCAAATATCATCAAACAAAATTCTATTTTGTTATACAAGAGTAAAGATTTACCTACTTTGCGTTATTATTATTTTATAACAATGATGTTGCATGAATTAATACTCTTGTAGATGGGTATGAAGAAAAAATTCAGGCTGTCATGCAGAAAGCGAAAAGTCACTAAATCTTCTCTAAGTCTAACACTGTCACTTCCTGTAACAAACTATTAGATTTCTCCATTTTCCTTCTTGTGCATCCTAAGAAAAAGACTGCAATCCATTGGATCATTACCAAGGTTAATTACTATTCATAATAATTATGCTCAAATTGTTTTCATGCATGTTATAATTATAATCTATAATATTATATTTATAGTTTGGCTTGATATTGATGACCATCTATCTGCTGCCCTGCCATAACATTCCACAAATTATGTAATTTTGAACATATCTTCATGTCATTTAAAATATACTCTGATGGTGCTTGGAACTTAGTTTAGCTAGCAAGGTGATTGACCCAGTGAATGAAGTCTGTTTCTGATTTGAAATCAACTTTGAAAATAATTGATGACAGTTACTTTTGTTATGGTAACTCTGAGCCAATATTTTTTAATATGCAATTAACATCAGGTCAGTCTCATTATGATGTGCATGTTTGCATCTCTTATACTCCAATATATAATACATTAGAGGCATTTGTGCTGGTATGCAATTACATTACCAACCACTACAGTAAGGCACAAAGATTGTGAAGTTTTCATGAATTTTAGTTTAGCTATGCGATGTCAATCATGTGCCAAGTATCGCATTACTTTAAAAAAATATTATAATCGTAAGATCGAACAAGCCACTTCAATTACAACTACATGTGTGTACATGTACTAGTCATGTTAACTACATCATGACAATCATGTGTGTACATGTACTAGTCATGTTAACTACATCATGACAATCATGTGTGTACATGTACTAGTCATGTTAACTACATCATGACAATCATGTGTGTACATGTACTAATCATGTTAACTACATCATGACAATCATGTGTGTACATGTACTAGTCATGTTAACTACATCATGACAATCATGTGTGTACATGTACTAGTCATGTTAACTACATCATGACAATCATGTGTGTACATGTACTAGTCATGTTAACTACATCATGACAATCATGTGTGTACACGTACTAGTCATGTTAACTAGAGGTATGATCATCATGACAATCATGCATGTACATGTCATAATGCTGCAATTCAGGTACTTAGAGCCATGTGAATTGAAAAAGAGATTGCACAACATGCACAACTCACTTACTATGATGAAAGTAAAAATTGCTTGTTTAGAGAAACTTAAACAGTCCATTATAATCAAAGGTGTTTAACTTGATGAGGTACGCCACACAGATATGATGGAATTAATGGAGTCATCCAATAAAAGGTCCATGATAACTATTCAGAAACTTGGGTGTTTCCAATCTCGTTTACGTAGTCTATACAATCTATGCTACGATATAAGCTTTACACCACGTACCAGAGGAAAACATCAATTGACAATACGATTAGGAGATGTGAATATCCCTGATATCTTTTTACTCTCTCCCCTGAGATGAGAGGTAAACCAGTGAATATTATATCAGGACTCAATGGACCATGGGGTATAGTAATCACTAAAAATGAGGAAATTGTAGTAGCTGAGTGGGGTGCCCATTGTATCACAAGGAGGGAAAGAAAGTGAAGTCATTTGGAACAAAGGGAACAAAGGAAGGGCAATTCACTAGGGCATCTCTAAATTCTTGTGCTGTAATATCAAAATGGTGTTTAGAAACTGGTAAAACAGTAAGCCAAGAGGATATCTTTTCATCTTCTGCTTTAGTAACAGCACGTTGAATTGAATTGTAATAGAGTATCATTAAATAATTCTCACAGCTCTTCTTTAGCCTTTTTGATTTCCTCTTGAACTGGATGATACTCAGCACAATACTCCGCGATACCAAAAATACCATTCCCTTTTAAAGCGTCAGTGATCAAACGGGTAAGTCTCCTTGAAGAAGAATAGTTAATGTTATCATTAGAAGTTGGATTAAGAACATTGAGACCACCAAATCGAGCAGGTAGAGAAAACAACGTCCGTTCAGGTAGAGATATCTCACATCCAAAGATGGTAGGTAGTAACTGCTCTGAAATAAGGCTATTATTATTATTATTATTATTATTATTATTATTATTATTATTATTACTTGATTCTTATAATAAATTTACTTCACAATTTATCAACTAGTCCTTCACAAGAAGAACAGGAACAAGTATTTTTAAAATGTGAGGATATCAAAAACGAAAACGTACGCTAACAAGATTGGAACAGTATCATAGCAATAAAACTAAACTACCCACTTCCATATAACTCTATAGTACATACATGTAGTTATACTTATGTATAGGGTTATATGGAAGTGGTTAGTTTAATTTTGTTGCTAAGATACCATCCCAATCTTGTTTGTGTATGTTTTTGGTTTTGATATCCATACACGTTCTTTTATTTTTTAATAAATATGTTTATTATATCAGATACTATGGCTATGTAGGATCGGTCCAGAAAACAATGGCTGCCCATACATTTCCAATTGCAAGCGATGAGCTGATATCTCTGCTAATATATAGCAAAAAGTCTGAATATACAAATAACTTTTGATATTTGTAATGTTTTTATTACTAACAACACCTCTAGATGGCCAGAGATCGTCATTAAAGCAGAGAACTGGTGAGTGGTAAAACTGGCTAAATCATATTATTATTTTTCAGACAAATCATTTGTTTGTTGAACTATCATAATGATTCAAGCACCACATTCACAATGAAATTCAAAGGTACAAATATCAAGAAGATACTTTCAACCACTGCAGAAATTTAATCTCGAATTGAATGTCATTTCCATAACTTGAGTGGGTTCTGTGTTGCCACTGACTCAAACACTCACCTTGCTGCTTTCCTGCCGCTAACGAACAGTGATTTGGGTATGTACATGTATGGCTTTCTTAGAAGGTCTTCTGTCTAACTAAGGAATTGTAAGTATGTACTCAGGCTGTTAATAAGTGTAAGTTATATAGTTGAGTAAAATGTGGGCATTGCTCCACAAACTACAGACACTTGACATGTTCTATAATTTACATACATAGTTAAGTATTTTTATACAAAATAATAAAATTAATAATATATTATATCAAAATAACTGATAAACAAGACCACAATGGTATCTTAGCAACAAAATTAATTTGGGATCCTACATTAACCTTCTGTGTTAGTACTATCCTACCTACATCTTCTTTCATTTTTACACTTAATATTACCATATATGGTAAAAATAATGATCCTACTTTTCTACAAACTGTTCATAACCACAAATATTATCAGTTATTATAATAATATATAGACCATATTAGGAAATAAACAGAAAGGACTAATATGACAAACCCACATCATGAATATTATTAAATATTCATTATTAGGTCATGAGGATTTCCATATATGGTAAAAATAATCACCCCACTTTTCTAGTAAAGTAGGGTGTGTCACTACAACACTGTTAGTACACAGTTCAAACTAACTGTATCTCTATATCTGAGGACACTAGTGAAAAATGGCCACTAAATCTTTTACTGCACTCGAGGAACTTGATGAACAACTAACATGTAATGTATGTTTGGATCACTATACTAACCCCAAAACTCTTCCATGCTTACATAGCTTCTGTTTAGAATGTATTGAGAAACTGCCACAAGAACCACAGGTACAAACACACACACACACACACAATTTGCTTTTGTTAACACTTCATTGTTTATACATTATCTTATTTACTAACAGGGAGACAAGTATTTCATTAGCTGTCCTTCATGTCGTAAACCCACACAACTACCCGACATAGGACCCGCTGAATTCCCTACTGCTTTCCTCATTAATAGCCTCTTTCAACTACAAACTACTCTACAGAAAGCCTCTGAAGGCCCGAAGGCCTCTTGTGATAATTGTCACAACAACTCTGCTACTGGTTATTGTAAACAGTGTACTCGATTCTTATGTCCAGAATGTCTTGATAAACATAATGGATGGCAGCCCTTCTCTACTCATGAGGTTATCAGTGTACAAGATGTAGCAGTACTCAATACTTCTAAACTATTTCCATTAAATGAGGATAGAAATATGAAGTGTAACGATCATAACAAGTCGTTCAAAGTCTACTGTGAAACCTGTCAACAGCTTATTTGTCGAGATTGTACGATTAGTCAACGCCATCAAACTCACAAGTACAAGCTCGTTACTGAATGTTATCCTGATCATCATCAAGAGATAGAGGCCGAGCTCACTAAAGTCAAAACAAAAGTAGCCGACCTTAATACAGCAGTGACTAACCTCTTCACTCGAGAGAGGGATGTCACAAAACAGGGAGAAGATGTCAAGAAACAGATCCACACACAGTCTCAACTAATCATAAACTTAGTTCAACAGTCACAGAGACAGTTAGTTCAACAGGTAGACACTGTAGTACAACAGAAGATCCAATTACTAACCAAACAGAGAGAAGAGGCGGAGACAGTCCTCAAACAGCTCAAAGGTTGTGAGGATTTTGTAGAACAGAGTCTGAAGGTAGGGACTCAACAACAGATATTGAGAGAGAAACAGAATATGGTACAAGTAATGACAACAGTCAATCAAGATGTCAACCCTGTTGTATTTCAACCAATAGAGGAGGCCAACATTACATTCACTAGTAATCACACATTGGTTGATAAATATGAGGGTATTGGTGAGTTTAAGTCTAAAACGTTTGGCAAATTGATTCTCGTAAAGAATGCTTGTTACATGTACATTGGTAAGAAATCGACGATCACATTCAATCTCCACACTCAAGATGGATATCCCTTCTCAGTTCCTCTCTCCCTCATCTCTTGTGAACTCTCTTCTGCTGATGATAGTCAACTCATATCATGTGATATCAATGAGACCCAGTCAGGAAACTATGATATAAGCTTTACTCCACGTACCAGAAGAAAACATCAATTGACAATACGATTAGGAGGTGTGAATATCCCTGGTAGTCCTTTTACTTTTCATACCATTCCTTCCCCTGAAATGAGAGGTAAACCAGTGAATATTATATCAGGATTCATTGGACCACATGGTATAGTAATCACTAAGAATGAAGAGATTGTAGTAGCTGAGAAAGATTCCCATTGTATCACAATACTAAACAAGGAGGGAAAGAAAGTCAAGTCATTTGGAACAAAGGGAACAAAGGAGGGTCAATTCACTAATCCTCGTGGAGTTGCCATCTCTCATGATGGCCACATGTTAGTAACTGATAATCATCGACTACAGAAACTAACATTTGAAGGTGATTGTGTGAAATCAGTTGGTATTAGTGAGACAGGCAATGGTCCTCTTCAGTTTAATACTCCTATAGGTATTACAGTTCATCTTACCACAGGACAAATATTCATTGCTGATACATATAATCATCGTATTCAAGTTCTCAATAATGATCTCACCTACTCTCATAGTTTCGGTCAGTATGGTTCGTCAACAGAACAATTCCAATATCCATGTGATGTGACATTTGACAATGAAGGATATTTGTATGTTACAGATAATAGAAATCACTGTATCAAGAAGTTCACATCAACAGGACAATATATATCAACATTAAGTTCAGAAGGGTCTAATCTTGGTCAAATTATACATCCTACCTACATCATCATAGATAATAATAATCTATTATATGTTAGTGAGTATGGTAATAATCGTATCTCAATATTTGATACTAATGGATGTTTTATACATTGCTTTGGTAAGAGTGGTAGTGGAGAGGGAGAGTTTGATAGACCACATGGTATAACAATAGAGTCATTAGGTAACTTGTATGTTAGTGACTGGGGTAATAACAGACTAGTTGTTTTGTAGATCTATTTTAAACACGACATGTTTATCTTAGAGTATAATAATGTACATGTATTATTATTATTATTATTATTATTAATATTATTATTATTATTATTATTATTATTATTATTATTATTACTTGATTCTAATTGTTCTTATGACTTCACAATTTATCAACTAAAACAAGTATTTTTTTAAATGTGGGTATATCAAAAATGAAAAAGTACGCCAACAAGATTGGAACAGTATCATAGCAACAAAACTAAACTACCCACTTCCATATAACTCTATAGTACACACATGTAGTTATACTTATGTATAGGGTTATATGGAAGTGGTTAGTTTAATTTTATTGCTAAGATACCATCCCAATCTTGTTTGTGTATGTTTTCGATTTTGATAACCCTACATGTTCTTTCAAATAAACATATCAATTATATATATATATATATATACTGTCCAGACATTAAAACATAATTAAAAATTCTAACCTTTTCTCAACAGAGTGAAATAGGGCTGGAGCTAATCTAGGAGGGAACAACCCCTTCTCATAGAGTCCTCTGATTGACTTCAATAGTTGTGTAACCAACTCAGGTAACTGTGATAAAGTATAGTATACGAGTTAACATATACAAGTGTACTTACACTGACTATACTGTATTAGACACAAGTATAGTATACATGTTATTATCAGGAAAGAAAGAAAGAAAGAAAGAAAGAGAAAGAAAGAAAGACACCTGAGGCAATGGAAAAATGAAAAAATGAGAGTTGCCTCAGGTGGGATTCGATCCCACGACACACTGTACTCCAGACAGATGCTCTACCAACTGAGCTACCAAGGCAGCCCAGCTGGCAGGGTCCGAATCAAGGCTTAACCAAATACTAGGCTTTAGGTGAAGGCCGGGGTAATGAAACCACCAAATGACACCAACACCAACCTTAGCATATATACATGTTATTATCAGGAAAGAAAGAAAGAAAGAAAGAAAGAAAGAAAGAAAGACACCTGAGGCAATGGAAAAATGAAAAAATGAGAGTTGCCTCAGGTGGGATTCGAACCCACGACACACTGTACTCCAGACAGATGTATCAGTTAACATATACAAGTGTACTTACACTGTACATAGTGTATTAGACACAAGTATAGTATACATGTATCAGTTAACGTATACAAGTGTACTTACACTGTACATAGTGTATTAGACACAAGTATAGTATACATGTATCAGTTAACGTATACAAGTGTACTTACACTGTACATACTGTATTAGACACAAGTATAGTATACATGTATCAGTTAACATATACAAGTGTACTTACACTGTACATAGTGTATTAGACACAAGTATAGTATACATGTATCAGTTAACGTATACAAGTGTACTTACACTGTACATAGTGTATTAGACACAAGTATAGTATACATGTATCAGTTAACGTATACAAGTGTACTTACACTGTACATAGTGTATTAGACACAAGTATAGTATACATGTATCAGTTAACGTATACAAGTGTACTTACACTGTACATAGTGTATTAGACACAAGTATAGTATACATGTATCAGTTAACATATACAAGTGTACTTACACTGTACATACTGTATTAGACACAAGTATAGTATACATGTATCAGTTAACATATACAAGTGTACTTACACTGTACATAGTGTATTAGACACAAGTATAGTATACATGTATCAGTTAACATATACAAGTGTACTTACACTGTACATAGTGTATTAGACACAAGTACATGTATAGTATACATGTATCAGTTAACATATACAAGTGTACTTACACTGTACATACTGTATTAGACACAAGTATAGTATACATGTATCAGTTAACATATACAAGTGTACTTACACTGTACATACTGTATTAGACACAAGTATAGTATACATGTATCAGTTAACATATACAAGTGTACTTACACTGTACATACTGTATTAGACACAAGTATAGTATACATGTATATGTATGAGTTATGTACATGTGTACTTACATGTACAAGTATGTAATACATGTACATGTAAACTAAATTGTACATGTACTGTATGTAATACACATGTAGTACATATACATGTACATGTACATGTATGTAAGCTTGTGTATATGTATATATATAGTACACACTAACACATGTACATGTATTACATGTATTACCTGATGCAGTTTTGTGTATAATGATACAAGATTCTCATAAAACTGGTTTGTATGATGTAATAACTATATCAAATAGACACACATAAATAGATAGATATATTGATAGATAGAAAGATAGATAGATAGGTAGATGCATGGATGAATGAACGGATAGATAGATAAATACAATGTAGATAGATAGATAGATACTAAATAGATAGATAGATGCAACACAAGTACACAAACATACCTCTCTATAATGAGAAGGGATACATAGAGATAGAGACCACAGAGAGGACAAAACTGGAGAAATAATTTTATGATTTAGTCTGGACATAACAGATATACAACGAAACCATTTGTCTAACACACTATGAAGAGAGGGATAGTATCATTAGACCAAATAGAAGTCAAAATAAAGCACATGTACATGTAAGTGTTAATTTAGAGCCTTTGAAATATTCGACACACAGTCTGTGTTCACATGGGTATCTACAAACAATGGTGGCTGGAATGAGCTACTGGTAGACTTTATTGTGTAGTGTATAGTACTATATATTTACTTACTGAAGATGTTTCAAAGATACTTGTTTGAGTATGAAATTAAACAGATGATGAAAGAAATGAAGCTGTTGACTACCTGATGACATATCCTGAGTAACCTGTATATATATGTGTGCATGTGTATGTCATGTGATCAATAATGGACTATAAACATCAAACATGACAATACAATACAATACAGTACAATACAGTATAGTACAATACAGTATAATACAGTATAGCACAGTTACCAACACTACCATGACTATACTATAAACATACAGTTCTGATACATGTCTCTGATATATAGTACAGTACAATACAGTTTAGTATAGTACTAACACTATACCATGACTATACTACATAACTCATAAACATGTAATAGTACAGTTCTTATACATGTCTCTGATATATAGTACAGTACAATACAGTTTAGTATAGTACTAACACTATACCATGACTATACTACATAACTCATAAACATACAGTTCTTATATATACCTGATATATATTATTCTGTTCAATAATTATTAAACACTCGTAAACAATATCCAACAAATTATAATCATCAACTTCACACTTCTGCCCCTCCTCCTCCTCCTCCTCTACCTCATTATACTGACATAAATATTCTATCAGTTCATTTAAACTGATTATAACTTCACTTGAGAGATGATCATCAATATCAACCACTCTATCTCCTTCATCCACACACTTCTCTTTCCCTTCTTCAATCTCTATTTCTTGCTTCATTTCCTCATCTTCATTAGTGACTTTCTCTCTTAATTTATTTGAATGAGGTAAAGACTTCAAACCAAAGAGTTGAAGAAGAGACACAAAGAAATAAAATTCCTTTTGAGTGGACAATTTCTGTTCCAACCTGATATTTAATTATAATAAAATTGAAATACTGGATATACTAACAAACTCATTACAACATACAGACAGACTGATGATAAACTAACAGACAGACAGACAAACAAACTAACAGACAGACACACAATCAGACAGATAAACAAACAAATGAACAGACAAACAAACAGACAAACAAACAGACAGATAGACAAACTAAAAAACAAAAACAGACAGACATTCTGATGACAAACTAACAGACAGACAGATAGACAAACAGATGGTCAGAGAGACAAACAGACAAACCTATTTTGTTCAATCATACAATTGAAGATCATTGATATACTCTTTTCTACACATCTCCTCTCTCTCTTATTGGATGAAGAGCTTAACATGTTAGCCAGTACATCAAACAGGTTCTGTGTATAGTTCATTATCCCTTTTATAGGATGACTAGTCATGACAAGAACTGATGAGTATTCATTCAAATGATCACTGAAAGAGAAATAGTAGATTACATATACATGTACATTCTAATATTAGCACCTTGAGAATAGGTTCTTGATCAGGTTTTCTAAGACTTTATGAAGTCTATCAATCTTCACAGAGTCTCTCATTTTCAAAGAATATCGTAAAATTAATATTGATTTTAATAGTTGTTGACATGTATTTATAAATACCTGAAAATAATTATAAATATATATTATATATATACATGTACATAGTTACATACATATATAAATACATACATACATACGTACATACATGTACATATACTGTAATATACATGTATATACATACACACACACATACATGTATATACATATATCAGTGTTTCCCCCAAAGGGTGGTATCATGGAGCTACCCCTCTCTTTATTCTTGCTCCCCTACCCTTCAATTTTAAAGTTAATACTAAAAACCACTGTTATGTACACTGTAGACTAAACATTGGGTACCACTGATCCACTCCTCCACCCTTAATATAATCTTGTGGGAAATACTGTATATATAATAAGTAATATATTATTATAACATACATAACACATGAACATAAATATACATATATACAATTATACATACGTACATGCATACATACATGTACATATAAACCTACAGACATATTTAAGTACATACATTGTATATACATACACAAGGGCACAAAATAAGCCTACAACATCTGGATAGCAATATTGTCACCAGTGCTCACCATAGCATGACCAGTGCTCTAAAGGTTAAGCTAATTTTGCACTGTTATTTCCCACTCTGACATACACATGTAGTTACATGTACTTCAACACATAAGATACACACATATGTATACATACTTTTTTTGGATTTCCATACACTCTTTGTAAATAAACCAGGTGTTCAAGAAAATAGCTCAGTTCAGTGATACAATCATCCATGTGTTGTGAATGGTTTATACAACACACAGCTTCAACACTACTAACACCGAGAGGAAGCTGAATATATAAATAGAAGAAATTCTATTATTTAATGAATCATGAGCTTATGATAACACCTAATCAGTGTTTTTGATAAGCTCATATGGTGCACCATTGGCCCAAAGAGCTTCTTATTTGGCACTGCACAGTTCTCCCTTTGGGCCAATGGCACAGTTAATTATGATTATATTGTCACTAACAGCATTAACTCTCAGTTAAATGGCTCAAGATGTATTCTCATTGGCGCACACACTAACCAATTTTGAGCCAATTTGGCCCAAGCTTCAAAACTCTGCACCGAACTATAAATCTTCCATAGCTACCACAAAGCATTTAATATAGAAAATATCTGAATAGTGAGTATTATTATTATTATTATTCAATTCACTGATATTCTCAACTACATGTACTTTTCCACTTAAACATGTAATTTAGTTTGTTTCCCATTAATGAGTGAACAGTGAGATTTAAAAGTGTTCATCAATATTATAATTATTAATCGAGTGACTAGATCTTATCTATAATTACAAAAGTCCACATAAGCGCCCTTTTGTGTGACCACACCCCCTCTAATTAAATTTCATAAAATGCCTATGGCAGATGTATGTAGGTTAATTGTTATTACCATTAGTTCATGTCTATAAAAGACAGCTGGTTTAGGTTTGATACACAACATGAGAAACAAACATTTAAGAATATGTACAGCTGTTGAAAGATCGTCTTTCATGGCTCCAGTCATAGTCTGAAATCAAATATAATAATAGAGTGAAGAATTGAAGTCTGTTCATATTCATAATGACCTCAAAATTATGATGTGATGACGTAATATAATGTATAGTTTAATGTCATAAGGTTAATACATGATTATACTGTAACTCAATAATGAAGTAATGGATTGAAACTTTATATACACAAAAAAGAATTGGGAACGATAATCGATAAATGGATATTTTTCTGAGGTCATTGTGCACATAAACAATCTTTAGTTATCTCAATACTTATTTTAATAAATGGTGTAGTGATTATTAAATGTTTAGTATCCCTATTATCGGTAAGTATTACACTCAGTACTTTAATCAAGAACTCCCAATAATATATGCCACATTCCCTAAACATGAGAATACAATTTATCAGTAAGTATTAAACTCAGTATTTTAGTCAATGACTCCCAATAACATATACAGTATTCTCTACATATGAGAGTACGTATTACACTCAGTCTCCAGTCAAGAACTCCCGAGTCACATCAGATATCTGACTCCACTGGCACAAGTAATGGGGGTGTGGCCACAATCACATGCACGTAATTGTATATTAATTTTATTTATTTAAACTTATATTGCATTTGCTACACTTAACCACTCTAGAGGCTCTGCAACATATAACACTCTAGAGGCTCTTGCAACGTATGACCTAGGCTACCTTTGTCATTAGGTTAACAATCATATCAGACTTCCATAACAAGATCATGAGAGGTAATATTTCGTGATTTGTAGCCACACCCCCATTATTCTTGCAATGGAGTCAGATATCTAACATAATTCAAACTTCCAATAATATATACCACATTCCCTACATATCAGAATATATATACATGTATGTGTACCTTTCTATGCTTTTTTTATAAATAGTGACTAAAGATTCACTTGTCCACTGGTACAGGTATCTTGCCTTTCCCTGGTCACGTGACTGATCCATTCCTCTCCATATGTACCAGGCTACCTTCAATCTGTCTTCCCAAAGCAAAGAGTGATCACGTAATCTCTTCCACATTACTATATACAACACGTGGGTCAACTTACACGTGGTAGAGTTATTAAACATTCATATTATTGTAGTTAAACTAGTTATAATAATAATAAATTAGGGGGTGAAGTCTTATTTCTTATTATAATTTTATACTTGTTTAATTCAAAAAGATAAATACAACAATTAAAGTTAATAATGATACATTGAACTATTGGATTGGCTATCAGATATTTGTCTTCAAAAAAAATCAGACTTATTTGCTACACCTACTGGTTCTGTAACTTCATTGAATATTCAAGATGATGACCCCCCCCCCCCCCCAAGTCTAAACAATCTGTCCATTCTAATGCATTTGTTGAAACTCCAGTGTAGATATGTATGTATGTATGTACTATGTGTATACATATGAATATATGTATAAATGTATGTATGTACATGTATGTATACGAGTATGTATGTATGTATGTATGCATGTATGTACATGTATATGTAGACATGAATATATGTATAAATGTATGTACATGTATGTATGTATGTATGTATGTATGCATGTATGTACATGTATATGTAGACATGTATAAATGTATGTATGTATAGAGTACGTATGTATGTATATGAGATTCAAATTTTTACTGCAGCGATATATTATTATATTGATTTCATATTGGCAGTTCTCCTGCTGTTTTTTTATGAACAAATTAATGACAAAATGTGTCTATATCATAAATTATAATAATAATGAATCATAATGACATGTTATGACACATGATGTGTAACACTGTACATGACATCATATAGTATCATAATGACATGTTATGACACACTATGTGTAACACTGTACATGACATCATATAGTATCATAATGACATGTTATGACACATAACGATGTGCAACACTGTATATGGCAAGCAGACATCCTTCATAAGCATACAAACCACACCCATAATTTCTTCACAATGACGTCCTTTACCAAATACATCAAGAGGAAGTGGAAGGAGTACTGTTTCCATGACATTGATCACATGACTAACAGAAGATATCAAAGAATCTGCTTTCTGAGATAGATAGAGGGAGTTCCTCTCTTCTTCTTTTGAGGACAAGGAGTGGTAATCGTCAGCTCATCAAGAAGAGGAAGGTAGTATTCTTTTAGTTCAGTAGTTAGTAATTCTATCAGAGACAGACACTGACCAGCTGGTAGAATCTTCAGTGAACTAATGAAACTGAGAAAATACATTTATCAGAGAGTGTGTGTGTGTGTGTGTGTGTGTGTGTGTGTGTGTGTGTGTGTGTGTGTGTGTGTGTGTGTGTGTGTGTGTGTGTGTGTGAAAGTACAATCAGATAAAATACATATATATTGTATATCTGAGAGTGCTGTAGTACTCTCTATGTAACTAGGGATGGCCTGGAAAAGTATAAATATTCAACAAGTGTCATGTCATACTGATTAGTATATTATATATATAATTATAATACTTCACGTGGAATGATAATAACAGTAGTTTATGAGTGATAAAGTCATGATGAAGTGTATAACTGTATAGACACAGGATGATTAGTTTTCTTCACAAACCTTACCATATTAGGAAGTTTACATGTGTACAGTGGATCTATTATATATGTACTATATAGTAAAACAATCAGACAGTCTGGTAACTATGGAAGTATTACAGTTGGATGTTTCTTCATCACTCATAAGCTCTTGTTAATAAGTACAAATGAATGCACTCAGGTGCAGAACCCTCGCTAAAAAGATGCTACTATGAATGTATGCTTCTCAGCATAAACAATCAACAATGAAACAGGGTGTCATGGGCGTTCCTCATCCGCCTACGTTCGGATTAATAACGTTACATAGGCGTGACTGAGTAACAATGGCGACGGGTGAAAAAAGCCTATTTTTCGACTTTGCACGACTGTATCTAATCCATCGAAGAGTTTTCTTGCAAATCACTTGAATCTCGCAGTAGACCTAGTGTGCTCTTTCCTTCGCAGTGACCAAGAATCTTCAAAAGTAGGCCGTTGCAAAGATTAGTGGGAACACACACACACCGATTATTATAACCCTCCGCCTACGCGCTTGGGTTAACAATAGTGTATTACCATATATGGTAAAAATAACTATGTACTATTTAATTATGGTAAAAATAATGATCCCACTATTCTACAAACTGTTCATAACCACAAATATTATCAGTTATTATAATAGATACTATTAATATATTTCTACATACCATATTAGGAAATAACTAGTCTATTTTTAGAGAGGACAAAGAGATGGCTCAACAATCTTCTTCTACTGCTCTTAAGGAATTTGATGAACAACTAACATGTAATGTATGTTTGGATCAGTATACTAACCCCAAAACGCTTCCATGCTTACATAGCTTCTGTTTACAATGTATTGAGAAACTACCACAAGAACCACAGGTACAAACACACACACACAATCTGCTTTTGTTAACACTTCATTGTTTATACATTATTTTATTTACTAACAGGGAGACAAGTATTTCATAAGCTGTCCTTCATGTCGTAAACCCATACAACTACCCGACATAGGGCCCACTGAATTCCCTACTGCTTTCCTCATTAATAGCCTCATAGGTGTACTCAATACTTCTAAACTACTTCCATTCAATGAGGATAGAAATATGAAGTGTAACGATCATAACAAGTCATTCAAAGTCTACTGTGAAACCTGTCAACAGCTTATTTGTCGAGATTGTACAGTTAGTAAACGACATCAAAACCATGATTACAACCTTGTTACAGAGTCCTACCCTAAACATCATCGAGAGATAGAGGCTGACCTCACAACAGTGAAAAGAAAAGTAGCTGATGTTAATACAGCAGTGACTAACCTCGTCAGTCGAGAGAGGGATGTCACAAAACAAGGAGAAGATGTCAAGAAAAAGATCCACACACTCTCTCAACTAATCATAAATTTAGTTCAACAGTCAGAGAGACAGTTAGTTCAACAGGTAGACACTGTAGTACAACAGAAGATTCAATTACTAACCAAACAAAAAGAAGAGGCAGATAAAGTCCTCAAACAGCTGAAAGATTGTGAGGAGTTTGTAGAACACAGTCTGAAGGTAGGGACTCAACAACAGATATTGAGGGAGAAACAGAATATGATACAAGTAATGACAACAGTCAATCAAGATGTCAACCCTGTTGTATTTCAACCAATAGAGGAGGCCAGCATCATATTCACTAGTAATCACACATTGGTTGATAAATATGAGGGTATTGGT
Organism: Petrosia ficiformis; assembly: GCA_947044365.1. Taxonomy (NCBI): domain Eukaryota; kingdom Metazoa; phylum Porifera; class Demospongiae; order Haplosclerida; family Petrosiidae; genus Petrosia; species Petrosia ficiformis. The sequence goes on from OX345644.1 coordinate 1,240,277, forward strand.
CAGTTAAAGTTTGCCAAATCAATTCTTGTCAAGAATGCTTGTTATGTTGGTAAGGAATCGACCATCGCTCTCGACCTCCACACTCAAGATGAATCTCCCCTCTCGGTTCCTCTCTCCCTCATCTCTTGTGAACTCTCTTCTGCTGATGATAGTCAACTCATATCATGTGATATCAATGAGACCCAGGCAGGAAACTATGATATAAGCTTTACACCACGTACCAGAGGAAAACATCAATTGACAATAGAATTAGGAGGTGTGAATATCCCTGGTAGTCCCTTTACTCTTCGTATCATCCCTTCCCCTGAGATGAGAGGTAAACCAGTGAATATTATATCAGGACTCAATAGACCATTTGGTGTAGTAATCGCTAAGAATGAAGAGATTGTAGTAGCTGAGTATAGTGCCCATCGTATCACAATACTAAGCAAGGAGGGAAAGAAAGTCAAGTCATTTGGAACAGAGGGAACAAAGGAGGGTCAATTCACTTATCCTCGTGGAGTTGCCATATCTCAAGATGGACGCATTTTAGTAACTGATAATCATCGACTACAGAAACTAACATTTGAAGGTCATTGTGTGAAATCAGTTGGGAGTGGTGAAAAAGGCAATGGTCCTCTTCAGTTTAATACTTCTAGAGGTATTACAGTTCATCCTACCACAGGACAAATATTCGTTGCTGATACATGTAATCATCGTATTCAAGTTCTCAATAGTGATCTCACCTACTCTCATAGTTTTGGTAAGGAAGGTTCATCACCAGAACAATTCAATTATCCATGTGAGGTGACATTTGACAATGAAGGATATTTGTATGTTGCAGATACTAATAATCACTGTATCAAGAAGTTCACATCAACAGGACAATACATATCAACATTTAGTTCACGTGGGTCTAATCCTGGTCAAATTAAACAACCTTCCTCCATCATCATAGATAACAATCTATTATATGTTAGTGAGTATGGTAATAATCGTATCTCAATATTTGATACTAATGGATGTTTTATACATTGCTTTGGTAAGAGTGGTAGTGGAGAGGGAGAGTTTAATAGACCATTTGGTATAACAGTAGATTCATTAGGTAACTTGTATGTTAGTGACCATAGTAATAACAGACTAGTTGTTTTGTAGATCCATGACATGTTCATCTTAGAGTATAATAATGTAGATTATTATTATTATTATTATTATTATTATTATTATTATTATTATTATTATTATTATTACTTGATTCTAATTGTTCTTATAATAATTTTACTTCACAATTTATCAACTAGTCATTCACAAGAAGAACAGGAACAAATATTTGTAAAATGTGGGGATATCAAAAACGAAAAAGTATGCTAACAAGATTGGAACAGTATCATAGCAACAAAACTAAACTACCCACTTCCATATAACTCTATAGTACACACATGTAGTTATACTTATGTATAGGGTTATATGGATGTGGTTAGTTTAATTTTGTTGCTAAGATACCATCCCAATCTTGTTGCGTATGTTTATGTCCCTACATCTTCTTTCCTTTTTTAATAAATATTTTTATTTTATTATATCAGAGACTATGACTATGTCGGATTGGTCCAGAAAAAAAATGGCCGCCTATACATTTCAATTGCAAGTGATGAGCTGATATCTCTGCTAATATATAGAGATAAGTCGGAATACTTTATTGACAACACCACTAGATGGCCAGAGATCATCATTAAAGCAGAGAACTGGCGAGTGGCAAAACTGGCAAAATCTTTATCTTCATAATATTATTTTTCAGACAAATCCTTGTTGAACTATCATAATGATTCTAGCACCATTCCAATTGCATTCACAATGAAATTCAAAGTTACAAATATCAACAAGATACTTTAAACCACTGCAGGAATTTCATCTCAAATTGAATGTCATTTTCATAAGTGGGTTCTGTGTTGCCGCTGACTCAAACACTCGCATTGCTGCTTTCCTGCCGCTAACGAACCATGATTTGGGTATTTACATGTATGGCTTTCTTAGAAGGTCTTCTGTCTGACTAAGGAATTGTAAATCTGTGCTCGGGCTGTTAATAAGTGGAAGTTATATACATGTAGGTGAGTAAAATATGGGCATTGCTCCACAAACTACAGACACTTGACATGTTCTACAATGTACATACATAGTTAAGTATTTTTATACAAAATAATAAAATTAATGATGTATTATATCAAAATAACTGATAAACAAGGCCAGAATGGTATCTTAGCAACAAAATTAATTATATATAATTATTAATTATAACTATATATTATATATATTATACATATGTACACATTGATAATATACCAGGGATAGACACTATTTATATCATGATAATTATTTGTAATCTGTACAAGTATCTATAACAAATAATATCCACAACTATCTATTAAACATGAAAAAAAAACAATGGAAACAAGAATAGTAAAAAATATTTTTAAATGATAGAAGATGTAGGAATGACAAAACCCAAAAAGTATCAAACACTAAAATAGAGATAGTCAGGAGTGGATGGATCCAGGTGGGGGGTTGATGGGGTTACAACCCCTACTTATAATTGATATATGTTAACTTTCTTAATTAAATGAAACTGCTAACTTTAACTGTTAATCAAACTCACTTACTACTAGCTTATCTGCTACCTTGCTTGAAGCCATGTTCATACTAATTAACTTACAACTGGGTGTGGTTCAACTTAGTGAACTTTAGTGATGGGTAATTACAAAAGTTCTGACTTTGATTCGATACCAAGTAGTCTGAGAATAACAATCGATGGAATTGAGTACAATATCAAGTACTTAGTAACAGCTGAATGGGTTGAATTTGACAGCTGGTATAATAATTAAATCGTGCTATTATTAAATTTTTTAAATTTGTTATTTTGTAATGGGGTGTGTCATGAGTGTGACTACTTGGAATAATTCCAGAACTAGTACTGGATACCTGTAATTTCATGATAGGAATTGAAGAATTGAAGAATTGAATACTTTGAAATCAGAATAGCCCATCACTAGTGAACTTCATGCTGGTAAAGATGGCTGACAAAAGACTAGTGTCTTGAAAAGGCATTATAAATAATATAGCACTATTTTCATGTTAGTAATGTAGAACAACTTTTAATACTAACACAACTAATGAGATTTAGGACTACCAGACTGACTATACTATCTTTTAATAAACACATAATTCTGCTGGAGGGAGTTATGTACCAGAGACTGACTTGATATATACTTATACTGTTTTTATGATGTAATGCTTGCTTCGGAGGGGATGTAAAGCTGTCGGTCCAAGGGAACTGGTTAATATTAGCAACTTGTGCAGCTTCCTCATTAGCCACATTTGGTAAAACAAATACATAAAGAAATAATATCATAACTTTTAGTCTGAAACACTGCCAGATTCGATCTCAGAGCACCTTATTTGAAACATTTTTCTGGAGGAGCATGCTCCCACACCCTCCTAAAGGCAAAGTTGCTTACATAAAAATTAGTAGGCAAAAACTGTTGGATCTGGCACTGATAGTACTAGTACAGAGAGGGTCATAGTATACAAAATTAACCACTTCCATATAACCCTACACATGTACACCTTTTTGTCTTTTGCTTTAGGGCTGTGTATGTCCATGTACTTATGTAGGGTTATAATATACAAGTGGTTTGTTTAATTTTGGGTCCACGTTAACCTCCTGTGTTAGTACTATCCTGACCTTGTTTACATACTTTTGGGGTTTTGACATCCCTACATACATCTTCTTTCATTTTTATTGAAAAGGTGTTGTTATCCTAAAGAAAACACTTCCATATATATCATCCCACTATTCTACAAACTGTTCATAACCACAAATATTATCAGTTATTATAATAGATACTATTAATATATTTCTACCATATTAGGAATTAACCAGTCTATTTTTAGAGAGGACAAAGAGATGGCTCAACAATCTTCTTCAACTGCTCTTAAGGAACTTGATGAACAACTAACGTGTAATGTATGTTTGGATCAGTATACTAACCCCAAAACCCTTCCATGCTTACATAGCTTCTGTTTAAAATGTATTGAGAAACTACCACAAGAACCACAGGTATAAACACACGCACACAATCTGCTTTTGTTAACACTCCATTGTTTATACATTATCTTATTTACTAACAGGGAGACAAGTATTTCATAAGCTGTCCTTCATGTCGTAAACCCACACAACTACCCGACATAGGACCCACTCAATTCCCTACTGCTTTCCTCATTAATAGCCTCTTCCAAATACAAACTACTCTACAGAAAATGCTCAAAGGTCCAAACGTCTCTTGTGATAATTGTCACAACAATTCTGCTACTGGTTATTGTAAACAGTGTACTCGATTCTTATGTCCAGAATGTCTTGATAAACATAATGGATGGCAGCCCTTCTCTACTCATCAGGTTATCAATTTACAAGATGTAGCAGTACTCAATACTTCTAAACTACTTCCATTCAATGAGGATAGAAATACGAAGTGCAATGATCATAACAAGTCATTTAAAGTCTATTGTGAAACCTGTCAACAGCTTATTTGTCGAGATTGTACAGTTAGTAAACGACACCGAAACCATGATTACAACCTCGTTACAGAGTCCTACCCTAAACATCATCAACAGATAGAGGTTGACCTCACAATAGTGAAAAGGAAAGTAGCCGATGTTAATGCAGCAGTGACTAACCTCTTCACTCGAGAGAGGGAGGTCACAGAACAGGGAGAAGATGTCAAGAAACAGATCAACACACACTCTCAACTAATCATTAACTTAGTTCAACAGTCACAGAGACAGTTAGTTCAACAGGTAGACACTGTAGTACAACAGAAGATCCAATTACTAACCAAACAGAGAGAAGAGGCAGAGACGGTCCTCAAACAGCTCAAAGGTTGTGAGGAGTTTGTAGAACAGAGTCTGAAGGTAGGGACTCAACAACAGATATTGAGGGAGAAACAGAATATGGTACAAGTAATGACAACAGTCAATCAAGATGTCAACCCTGTTGTATTTCAACCAATAGAGGAGGCCAATATCACATTCACTAGTAATCACACATTGGTTGATAAATATCAGGGTATTGGTGAGTTAAAATCTAAACCGTTCGGCAAATCGAGTCTTATCATGAATGCTTGTTACGTCGGTAAGAAATCGAACATCACTCTCAACCTCCAGACTCAAAATGGATCTCCCCTCTCAGTTCCCCTTTCCCTCATCTCTTGTGAACTCTCTTCTGCTCATGATAGTCATCTCATATCATGTGATATCAATGAGACCCAATCAGGAAATTACGATATAAGCATTACTCCACGTACCAGAGGAAAACATCAATTGACAATACGATTAGGAGGTGTGAATATCCCTGGTAGTCCCTTTACTCTCTCCCCTGAGATGAGAGGTAAACCAGTGAATATTATATCAGGACTCGATAGCCCATATGGTGTAGTAATCACTAAGAACGAAGAGATTGTAGTAGCTGAGAGGGGTGCCCATTGTATCACAATACTAAACAAGGAGGGAAAGAAAGTCAAGTCATTTGGAGCATATGGAACAAAAGAGTGTCAATTTACCGAGCCTCGTGGAGTTGCCATATCTCAAGATGGACACATTCTGGTAACTGATAATTATCGACTACAGAAACTAACATTCGAAGGTGATTGTGTGAAATCAGTTGGGAGTAGTGAGACAGGCAATGGTCCTCTTCAGTTTAATGTTCCTAGAGGTATTACAGTTCATCCTACCACAGGACAAATATTCATTGCTGATATGAATAATCATCGTATTCAAGTTCTCAATAGTGATCTCACCTACTCTCATAGTTTCGGTAAGAAAGGTTCATCACCAAAACAATTCAATTATCCATGGGATGTGACATTTGACAATGAAGGATATTTGTATGTTGTATGTAATCAATGTATCAAGAAGTTCACATCAACAGGACAATACATATCAACATTTAGTTCATATGGGTCTAATCCTGGTCAAATTAATATCCCTGCCTCCATCATCATAGATAATAATCTATTATATGTTAGTGAGTGGGGTAATCATCGTATCTCAATATTTGATACTAATGGATGTTTTATACATTGCTTTGGTAAGAGAGGTAGTGGAGAGGGAGAGTTTAATAAACCATTTGGTATAACAGTAGATTCATTAGGTAACTTGTATGTTAGTGACTTTGGTAATAACAGACTAGTTGTTTTGTAGATCTATTTTAAACATGACATGTTTACCTTAGAGTATAATAATGTAGATTATTATTATTATTATTATTATTATTATTATTATTATTATTATTATTACTTGATTCACAATTTATCAACTAGTCATTCACAAGAAGAACAGGAACAAGTATTTTTAAAATGTGGGGATATCAAATTGAAAAAGTATGCTAACAAGATTGGAACAGTAGCATAGCAACAAAACTAAACTAACCACTTCCATATAACTCTATAGTACACACATGTAGTTATACTTATGTATAGGGTTACATGTATATGGAAGTGGTTAGTTTAATTTTGTTGCTAAGATACCATCCCAATCTTCTTTGTGTACTTTTTCGATTTTGATATCCCTACATGTTCTTTCAAATAAACATTAATTATATATATATATATTCTGTCCCTCTCCAGACATTAAAACATAATTAAAAATTCTAACCTTTTCTCAACAGAGTGAAATAGGGCTGGAGCTAATCGAGGGAACAACCCCCTCTCATAGAGTCCTCTGATTGATTTCAATAGTTGTGTCACCAACTCAGGTAACTGTGATAAAGTATAATATATGAGTTTACATATACAAGTGTACTTACACTGTACATACTGTATTAGACACAAGTATAGTATACATGTATCAGTTAACATATACAAGTGTACTTACACTGTACTGTCTGAATTAGAAATACAATTGTATAAGGCTCATGCAAGGTATATTATCATATGCAGGCATGAGAGAATTAGTACTCATGTACATGTACATACATGTATGTAAGCTTGTGTACATGTATATATATAGTACACATTAACACATACATACATGATGTTATCGGAGATGTAGAAAGAAAGGAAGAAAGAAAGAAAGAAAGAAAGAAAGAAAGACATGTACATGTATTACCTGATGCAGTTTTGTGTATAATGATACAAGATTCTCATAAAACTGGTTTGTATAATGTAATAACTATATCAAATAGATACACATAAATAGATAGATATATTGATAGATAGATAGGTAAATGAATGGATGAAAGAATGGATAGATAGATAGATAGATAGATACAACACAAGTACACAAACATACCTCGCTATAGTGAGAAGGGATACATATGGATAGAGACCACAGAGAGGACAAGACTGGAGAAATGATTTTATGATTTAGTCTGGACATCACAGATATACAACGGAACCATCTGTCCAGCACACTATGAAGAGAGGGATAGTATCATTAGACCAAATAGAAGTCAAAATAAATCGTATGTAAGTGTTAATTTAGACCCATTGAAATATTCAACAGACATGTCTGTGTTCCCATGGGAAACTATAAACACTGGTGGCTGGAATGAGCTACTGGTAGACTTTATTGTGTGTAGTGTATAGTACTATATATTTACTTACTGAAGATGTTTCAAAGATACTTGTTTGAGTATGAAATTGAACAGATGATAAAAGAAATGAAGCTGTTGACTACCTGATGACATATCCTCAGTAACCTGTATATATGTGGGTGCATGTGTATGTCATGTGATCAATAATGGACTATAAACATCAAATCATGACAATACAATACCATACAATACAGTATAGTATAGTACAGTGCAGTACAGTATACATGTAGTGTAGTATAGTACAATACAGTATAGTACAATACAATACAGTATAGTACAGTGCAGTACAGTATACATGTAGTGTAGTATAGTACAATACAGTATAGTACAATACAATACAGTATAGTACAGTGCAGTACAGTATACATGTAGTGTAGTATAGTACAATACAATACAGTAAAGTACAATACAGTACAGTATAGTAAAATACAATATAGTATAGTACAATACAGTACAGTACTATACAATATAGTACAGTATAGTACAATACGATATAGTATAGTACAATACAATACAGTAAAGTACAATACAATACAGTAAAGTACAATACAGTTTAGTATAGTACTAACACTATACCATGACTATACTCATAAACATGTAATATACAGTACAATACAGTTTAGTATAGTACTATATAACACTTTACCATGACTATACTACATAACTCATAAACATGTAATAGTACAGTTCTTATACATGTCTCTGATATATAGTACAGTACAATACAGTTTAGTATAGTACTAACACTTTACCATGACTGTACTACATAACTCATAAACATGTAATAGTACAGTTCTTATACATGTCTCTGATATATAGTACAGTACACTACAGTTTAGTATAGTACTAACACTATACCATGACTGTACTACATAACTCATAAACATGTAATAGTACAGTTCTTATACATGTCTTTGATATATAGTACAGTACAATACAGTTTAGTATAGTACTAACACTATACCATGACTGTACTACATACATGTAACTCATAAACATACAGTTCTCATGTATACCTGATAAATATTATTCTGTTCAATAATTATTAAACACTCGTAAACCATATCCAACAAATTATAATCATCAACTTCGCACTTCTGCCCCTCCTCTTCCTCCTCTTCCTCCTCTTCCTTCTTCTCTCCCACCTCATTATACTGACATAAATATTCTATCAGTTTATTTAAACTGATTATAACTTCACTTGAGAGATGATCATCAATATCAACCACTTTATCTCCTTCATCCACACACTTCTCTTTCCCTTCTTCAATCTCTATCTTTTGTTTCAATTCCTCATCTTCATTAGTGACATTCTCTCTTAATTTATTTAAATGAGGTAAAGACTTCAAACCAAACAGTTGAAGAAGAGACACAAAGAAATAAAATTCCTTTTGTGTAGACAATTTCTTTTCCAACCTGAAAGATAAAATTGATATACTGGATATATGAACATGCTCATTACAACACATGGACAAACAAACAGGCTGATGATAAACAAACAGACAGACAAACAAATAGACAGACAGACAGATAGACAGATAGACAGACAGACAAACAGACAGACGGACAGACAGACAGACAGATGGTCAGACAGACAAACAGACAAACCTATTTTGTTCAATCATACAATTGAAGATCATTGATATACTCTTCTCTACACATCTCCTCTCTCTCTTATCAAATGAAGAGCTTAACATGTTAGCCAGTACATCAAACAGGTTCTGTGTATAGTTCATTATCCCTTTTATAGGATGACTAGTCATGACAAGAATTGATGAGTATTCATTCAAATGATCGCTGAAAGAGAAATAGTATATTATTAGTAATCTACCGATATGGATATTCTGATAAACTGATAATGTATAATGATTGTTACTAATAATAGAATCCATTTGTTTATGTTACTAATAATAGAATTATAAGTATTGTTACTAATAATAGAATTGTTACTAATAATAGAACCACTTTTTATGTTACTAATAATAGAATGATAAGTATTGTTACTAATAATAGAATTGTTACAATAACAGAATCCATTGTTTGTTACTAAAAAAAGAATTATATTATTAATAGAACATTACCATAGTGATTGTTTACTAATAATAGAATTATAATAATTTGATATTACATGTACATTCTAGTATTGGTACCTTGAGAATAGGTTGTTGATCAGATTTTCTAAGACTTTATGAAGTCTAGTAATACTCACAGAGTCTCTCGTTAGCAAAGAATATTGTAAAATTAATATTGATTTTAATAGTTGTTGACATGTATTTATAAATACCTGAAAATAATTATATATATAGTAAATTATTATTATACTATACATGTATATCTATATACAAACATATATCAGTGTTTCCCCCAAAGGGTGGTATCATGGAGCTACCCCTCTCTTTATTCTTGCTCCCCTACCCTTCAATTTTAAAGTTAATACTATAAACCACTGTTTAGTACACTGTAGACTAAACATTGGGTACCACTGATACACTCCTCCACCCTTAATATTATCTTGTGGGAAATACTGTATATATAATAAGTAATATATTATTACATAACACAGGAACATAAATATACATATATACAATTATACATACGTACATGCATACATACATGTACATATAAACCTACAGACGTATTTAAGTACATACATTGTATATACATACACAAGGGCGCGAAATAAGCCTACAACATCTGGATAGCAATATTGTCACCAGTGCTCACCATAGCATGACAAAATCTGGTGGTCCTTAAGCACTGTTATTTCCCACTCTGACATACACATGTAGTTACATGTACTTCAACACATAATATACACACATATGTATACATACTTTTTTTGGATTTCCATACACTCTTTGTAAATAAACCAGGTGTTCAAGGAAATAGCTCAGTTCAGTGATACAATCATCAATGTGTTGTGAATGGTTTATACAACACACAGCTTCAACACTACTAACAGCAAGAGGAAGCTGAATATAACAATAGAAGAAATTCTATTATTTAATGAATCGGGAGCTTATGATAACACCTAACCAGTGTTTTTGATAAGCTCATATGGCGCACCATTGGCCCAAAGAGCTTCTTATTTGGCACTGCACAGTTCTCTCTTTGGGCCAGTGGCACAGTTAATTATGATTATATTATCACTAACAGCATTAACTCTTTGTTAATTGGCTCAGGATGTATTCTCAATAGCGCACACACTAACCATTTTTGAGCCAATTTGGCCCAATCTTCGAAACTTGTCAAAAACTCTGCACCTAACTATAACTCTTCCATAGCTACCACAAAGTATTTAATATAGAAAATATTTTAATAGTGAGTATTATTATTATTATTATTATTATTATTATTATTCAATTCACTGATATTCTCAACTACATGTACTTTTCCACTTAAATATGTAATTTAGTTTGTTTCCCATTTCGGGCGAATAGTGAAATTTAAACGTATTCATCAATATTATAATTATTAATCGAGTGACTGCATCTCATCCATAATCACATAATTATGATTAAAATCGTCCTTTTGTGTGACCACACCCCCTCTAATTAAATTTCATAAAGTTCTTATGGCAGATGTATGTATGTTAATTGTTATTACCATTAGTTCATGTCTATAAAAGACAGCTGGTTTAGGTTTGATAGACAATATGAGAAACAAACATTTAAGAATATGTACAGCTGTTGAAAGATTGTCTTTCATGGCTCCGGTCATAGTCTGAAATTAAATATATGAGTTAAGAATTAAAGTCTGTTCATATTCATGATGTCCTCAAAATTATGATGTGATGATGTAATATAATGTATAGTTTAATGTCATAAGGTTAATACATGATTATACTGTAACTCAATAATGAAGTAATGGATAGAAATTTGATATACTGTTACACAAAAAAGAATTGAGAACGATGAATATATGAAAATGGTGAAGTTATGGACATATTTCTGAGGTCATTGTAAACATGAATAATCTTTAGTTATCTCAATACTTACTTTAATAAGTGGTGTAGAGATTATTAAATGTTTAGTATCACTAGTATCAGTAAGTATTACACTCAATACTTTAGTCAAGAACTCCCAATAATATATACCACATTCCCTAAATATGAGAACACAATTTATCAGTAAATATCAAATTCAGTATTTTAGTCAATAACTCTCAATAATATATACAGTATTCCCTACATATGAGAGTACGTATTACACTCAGTACTTCAGTCAAGAACTCCTGAGTCACGTCAAATATCTGACTCTACTGGCACAAGTAATGAAGGTGTGGCCACAATCACATGCATGTAATTGTATATTTATTAAAGAAAACTTCTTTAAACTTATTGCATTTGCTATTCTAGGGGGCTCTTGCAACATATAACACTCTAGGGGGATCTTGCAACATGTGACCACTCTAGGGACTCTAGCAACATATAACACTCTCCGGGGCCGACGGCTTTACATCCCCTCCAAAGTATGGAGTGATGAACATCTCCCCATTTTGAGGTTAGAGCCAAATGATACTCATGGGCGAAAAAAGCCTGCACCTAGTGGGGCTCGAACCTGCAACCTTCTGATTGCAGGCCAACACTTTAACCAATAGGCCACTACTACACCCCATTTTATATATTAAAGGTTAGCATTTCATTATCATTATCACTTCACAAGAGACTGATCTTATAATCACATTTATCATTTCATATTATCCTATCCCACCATCTCCTGTCCTATCTCTGCTCTTTCATTTCTAAATTTCTAATCTAAGATGATACTTACTAATGTTACAAACTCTCGAGGCCACATTACCAGTAACATGTTCCATTCCAGTACCCTCTCCATAGCAACCAACACAGAACTCTACAAGAGAACACAAGTATTGACTATGTGTTGATTCTGCGTGAATCATTACTTGAACTTCAGTTGTAGCTGATACACCACAGTCCAGTAACCATGGTAACAGAAATCTCAAATCTAATAATTGTTTCCCTTTTGCTTTCTTTTTGTGTCCTTTCTTCTTTGTTCTCCATGAGTGAGACATCTGATAAAATAACTGAGCAAGTATCAGCAGACCTTGACAAAACACTTCATTGATATTAGTAGGGAACTCATCTAAAGACACTCCAACCTGTATGTATATATGCAGGTACATGTACATGTACAGACATAATGTATTATACACGTACAGCAATGTACTGATCATCTGTACATGTACAGTAATTTACTAAGCATGTGTACATGTACAGTACTGTACTGATCAACTGTACATGTACATGTAAAATGATGTACAGGTACATGTACAGTAATGTACTAAACATGTGTACATGTACAGTTCATCTCACCTGTGCAGCAATACACAGACTTGTTACTCCACATACAACTTTGGTCACTTGAATGTCATGTGATCTTGTAACAGGAATCGAACTTATAACCTACATTTAAAGTATTGTTAAGATTACATGTACAGTACATGTACTAATATTATAATTACAATAATTACATGTACAGTACATGCAAGGGCGTAGCCAGGAAGAATGAATAGGGTAGGCTAGAAGTAAATGGCGCGCGCAGTGCGCCGAAAATTTTAGCCAATTAATTATTCATGACAGGTGTGGTCAATTAATAATATTCGTAACAATAGACTAACCCAGCCTATTCGTTTAATATGGCGCTATAGAAGTGATCTAAGCTGTATTTACTGAAAAGAATCAAAAGTTGTCTGGAAAACAATTATATTTCCACCATAATTATCATTATTTTTTATCCTGTAAGTATATAATTTATTTTAATTTTATTATATACAATATTTTGAGAAGTAATTAAGAAATAAGTTCAAAATCTCAGGGTAGGCTAAAGCCTATCCTAGCCTACTGCTAGCTATGCCCTTGAGTACATGTACTAATATTATAATTACAAGTACATGTACATGTACTAATATTATGATTGAATGATTAAAGTACATGTACATGTACAAATACTAAGATTACGTGTACACGTAAATATTAAGTATTATGTACATGTACATGTACTAACATTTTATAATAAGGTTATTGGTTTTACTTACTTCAAGACAGATTGGTAGGTACTGTAAACATTTATTAATTTTTTTCCTTTCTTTTTCAGATGGAGTTTTTCTACTTCCCTCTTCTCTTGACAATGAAACTGTCTTAATTATCTGTTCCAGCTCGTGAATAATTAATGAGACCTTCCCTTCTTCAGATGAGCAGCTGTTTAGATATTCCTTTATCTCAATAATATATCTACAACAAAAATAGATACATGTATGTACATATGTACACACACACACATACACACACACACACACACACACACACACACACATATACACACTTCTTTGGCCATAAAGCTCCTGCATGTGACAGACAGACACGACTCAAAGCAACATGGAGTTCTCTCATTTCTTGATAGGAGAAAGATAAGAGCAGCGAATCAACAACACTCTTCAAACCACAATAGTCAGTCTCAGAAAGACAAACAGACAAGATAGACGATGCTACTGCTTTCCACAATGGAGAGGAGGAGGAGGAAGAGGAAGAAGAGGAGGAAGAGACGTAGGTGTATATAAATGGTAGTTGAGATATGAATAGACTCCAAGATGCTGTATGCTGATTCTCTTGAGAAATATTCAATATCTATATGTATGTATGTGTATACAAGAAAACAAGTCAGACTAGTTTTACAAGTACTAATAACAAGTATTACTTGTCCATTCCAGATGCTACTAAAACATGAAGATGGAGAAGGAGTCAGAAATTCTATGAACAGAGGTACATCCTTTTTCTCTTGTGATGAAAATCTCAAATAGAGAATTGTCAACCATCTCTGTGGAATTAATGGATGTTATTAATTTACATAATATATTGTTTCTTACTAGTAAGAAGACAGTACGAGGTGAGAGAGATGACTCACTCGCTACACCTTCCTTCCAGCACATAGGAAGAGGAAGTTCCAAGTCTGAATCCCATACCATACTTAGACTGATTCCCATATAATCTACTGGTAACAGCTGATGATAAACAGCTGATAATGAATAGTAGAACTGAGAGAGAATGAGCAATAAATGAAGAACTGGATCATGGAGTAATGGCTACAAATATAAAAGAAAAGAACAGAGATCAATGAGATCAATGAACATGCAAGACAGAGACCAATGATCTGGATAGAGACCTAGACGTCACCAAAAGACGGTGGGTGTGGCGGCAATGGTTTAATTTGACACAGATTAAAACCGAGACCTTAGGATTGAGGGGTGTGTCCTATGAATTTTAATGAGGAGGTAAATATCCCATATCTAGTTAATAGTGTAGTAATAGCTCAATACATCTAACCTTCTCTTTTGCTATATCCATATATGGCAAGCAGACGTCCTTCATAAGCATACAAACCACACCCATAATTTCTTCACAATGACGTACTTTACCAAATACATCAAGAGGAAGTGGAAGGAGTACTGTTTCCATGACATTGATCACATGACTAACAGAAGATATCAAAGAGTCTGTTTTCTGAGATAGATAGAGTGAGTTCCTTCTCTTCTTCTTTTGAGGAGAAGGAGTGGTAATCGTGAGCTCATCAAGAAGAGGAAGGTAGTATTCTTTTAGTTCAGTAGTGAGTAATTTTATCAGAGACAGACACTGACCAGCTGGTAGAATCTTCAGTGAACTAATGAAACTGAGAAAATACATTTATCAGAGAGTGTGTGTGTGTGTGTGTGTGTGTGTGTGTGTGTGTGTGTGTGTGTGTGTGTGTGTGTGTGTGTGTGTGTGTGTGTGTGTGTGTGTGTGTGTGTGTGTGTGTGTGTGTGTGTGTGTGTGTGTGTGTGTGTGTGTGTGTGTGTGTGTGTGTGTGTGTGTGTGTGTGTGTGTGTGTGTGTGTGTGTGTGTGTGTGTGTGTGTGTGTGTGTGTGTGTGTGTGTGTGTGTGTGTGTGTGTGTGAAAGTACAATCAGATAAAATACATATATATTGTATATCTGAGAGTGCTGTAGTACTCTCTATGTAACTAGGGATGGCCTGGAAAAGTATAAATATTCAACAAGTGTCATACTGATTAGATATATATAATTACAATACCTCATGTGAAATGATAATAACAGTAGTTTATGAGTGATAAAGTCATGAAGGAGTGTACAACTGTATAGACACAGGATGATTAGTTTATTATATATATTTCATATGGAATGATAATAACAGTAGTTTATGAGTGATAAAGTCATGAAGAAGTGTATAACTGTATAGACTAGTGTTGTTCTAGTTCTATTTATTTTAAAAATTCCAGTTCCAGTTCTGGAACTTTTTTGTTGTCGTTTACAGTTCCAGAACCTTTGTTTTGATAATTTTAGTTCCAATTATAGTTCCAGAACCTTTATTTTGATA
Organism: Petrosia ficiformis; assembly: GCA_947044365.1. Lineage (NCBI taxonomy): Eukaryota > Metazoa > Porifera > Demospongiae > Haplosclerida > Petrosiidae > Petrosia > Petrosia ficiformis. Next base: position 1,256,286 of record OX345644.1, read on the forward strand.
ATTTTAGTTCCAATTATAGTTCTGTCTTATTGTCCTAACACTAGTTCTATGGTGCCAGTTGCTGGTACTCATCAGCTTTGCATGATATCATAATCAAAACAAGTTGTAAAATGCTAAAATTAGTATCCTTCCACACTGTAAAAATGAACCGGTTATTTTAACCCTTATTCGGTACAGGAGTTTCAATGCTATATTGATAATAAATAATAAATATTATAGTTGTGAGCTATGAATTATCTGTGGAGAACAATGTTATTTGTTGACAAATTCCACAACTTTGTGCTTAATAACAAATAACAGACAACAGATAACATTTGCGTATATAGATTATTATATATATGTATATATATACACACAAATGTTTTAAAAAATCTATTTGTTATTTGTTATTATAAGTACAGAGTTGTGGAATTTGTCAACAAATAACTTTGTTCTCCACAGATAATCGAATAAGAATTTACAATAATGTATACCCACAAGCATATTTATTATCAATATAGCATTGAAACTCCTGATAAGGGTTAAAATAACCGGTTCATTTTTACAGTGCAACTTCAAAGAAAATGTAAAATGGCCCAAGTTACCGGCATTCCTGACATTTGCAATTATTCATAGTGGTTTTAGTTACTGTACTAATTAAAGTTTAATCGCAAAGACTTAGTTCTATACCAATTCAAGTTCTTAACAAAATATTTTTTTAGTTCTAATACCAATTCAAGTTCTTAACAAAATATTTTTTTAGTTCTAATACCAATTCAAGTTCTTAACAAAATATTTTTTTTAGTTCTAGTACCAATTCTAGTTCTCGGTACTAGAACTAAAATAAAAAGGCCAGAACTAAAATTATATTAGTTCTAGTACCCAAGAACTATAACAACACTAGTATAGACACAGGATGATTAGTTCTACTTACCATATTAGGAAGTTTAATGTATAAATTCTATACAGTATACATATATTATATATATACTATATACATTTAGACTATGGAAGTATTATACAATACTAATAAGCTCTTGTTAATAATACCATACATGGTAAAAATAATGATCCAACTTTTCTACAAACTGTTCATAACCACAAATATTATCAGTTATTATAATAGATACTATTAATACATTTCTACCATATTAGGAATTAACCAGTCTATTTTTAGAAAGCAGAAAGAGATGGCTCAACAATCTTCTTCTACTGCTCTTAAGGAACTTGATCAACAACTAACATGTAATGTATGTTTGGATCAGTATACTAACCCCAAAACTCTTCCATGCTTACATAGCTTCTGTTTAGAATGTATTGAGAAACTACCACAAGAACCACAGGTACAAACACACACACACAATCTGCTTTTGTTAACACTTCATTGTTTATAAATTATCTTATTTACTAACAGGGAGACAAGTATTTCATAAGGTGTCCTTCATGTCGTAAACCCACACAACTACCTGACATAGGACCCACTCAATTCCCTACTGCTTTCCTCATTAATAGCCTCTTTCAACTACAAACTACTCTACAGAAAACGCTCAAAGGTCCAAACGTCTTTTGTGATAATTGTCACAAGAACTCTGCTACTGGTTATTGTAAAAAGTGTACTCAATTCTTGTGTCCAAAATGTCTTGATGCACATAACACATGGCAGCCCTTCTCTACTCATGAGGTTATCAATGTACAAGATGTAGCAGTACTCAATACTTCTAAACTACTTCCATTCAATGAGGATAGAAATATGAAGTGTAACGATCATAACAAGTCGTTCAAAGTCTACTGTGAAACCTGTCAACAGCTTATTTGTCGAGATTGTACGATTAGTCAACGACATCAAAATCACAAGTACAAGCTCGTTACTGAATGTTATCCTGATCATCATCAAGAGATAGAGGCTGACCTCACGACAGTAAAAAGGAAAGTAGCCGACGTTAATACAGCAGTGACTAACCTCATCACTCGAGAGAGGGATGTCACAAAACAGGGAGAAGATGTCAAGAAACAGATCCACACACACTCTCAAATAGTCATTGACTTAGTTCAACGGTCAGAGAGACAGTTACTTCAACAGGTAGACACTGTAGTACAACAGAAAATCCGATTACTAACCAAACAGAGGGAAGAGGCGGAGACAGTCCTCAAACAGCTCAAAGGTTGTGAGGAGTTTGTAGAACAGAGTTTAAAGGTGGGGACTCAACAACAGATATTGAGGGAGAAACAGGATATGGTACAAGTAATGACAACAGTCAATCAAGATGTCAACCCTGTTGTATTTCAACCAATAGAGGAGGCCAACATCACATTCACTAGTAATCACACATTGGTTGATAAATATGAGGGTATTGGTCAGTTAAAGTCTAAAACGTTTGGCAAATTGATTCTCGTAAAGAATGCTTGTTACATGTACATTGGTAAAAAATCGACCATCACATTCAATCTCCACACTCAAGATGGATATCCCTTCTCAGTTCCTCTCTCCCTCATCTCTTGTGAACTCTTTTCTGCTGAGGATAGTCAACTCATATCATGTGATATCAATGAGACCCAGTCAGGAAACTACGATATAAGCTTTACACCACGTACCAGAGGAAAACATCAATTGACAATACGATTAGGAGGTGTGAATATCCCTGGTAGTCCCTTTACTCTTCATATCATTCCTTCCCCTGAGATGAGAGGTAAACCAGTGAATATTATATCAGGACTCAATAAACCATTTTGTGTAGCAATCACTAAGAATGAAGAGATTGTAGTAGCTGAGAAAGATTCCCATTGTATCACAATACTAAACAAGGAGGGAAAGAAAGTCAAGTCAATTGGAACATACGGAACAAAGGAGGGTCAACTCACTAATCCTCGTGGAGTTGCCATCTCTCATGATGAACACATTTTAGTAACTGATAATCATCGACTACAGAAACTAACATTTGAAGGTCATTGTGTCAAATCAGTTGGGAGTAGTGAGAAAGGCAATGGTCCTCTTCAGTTTAATACTCCTATAGGTATTACAGTTCATCCTACCACAGGACAAATATTCATTGCTGATAATAATAATCATCGTATTCAAGTTCTCAATAAAGATCTCACCTACTCTTATATTTTCGGTAAGAAAGGTTCATCACCAGAACAATTCAATCAGCCATGGGATGTGACATTTGACAATGAAGGACATTTGTATGTTGCAGATCAGTGTAATCACTGTATCAAGAAGTTCACATCAACAGGACAATACGTCTCAACATTTAGTTTGCATGGGTCTAATCCTGGTCAAATTAAAGATCCTTCCTCCATCATCATACATAATAATCTATTATATGTTAGTGAGTTGGGTAATAATCACCGTATCTCAATATTTGATACTAATGGATGTTTTATACATTGCTTTGGTAAGAGAGGTAGTGGAAAGGAAGAGTTTAGTGGTCCATTTGGTATAACAGTAGATTCATTAGGTAACTTGTATGTTAGTGACTATTTTAACAGCAGACTAGTTGTTTTGTAGATTATTATTATTATTATTATTATTATTATTATTATTATTATTATTATTATTATTATTATTATTATTATTACTTGATTCTAATTGATCTTATAATAATTTTACTTCACAATTTATCAACTAGTCATTCACAAGAAGAACAGGAACAAGTATTTTTAAAACGTGGGGATATCAATTGAAAAAGTACGCTAACAAGATTGGAACAGTACCATAGCAACAAAACTAAACTAACCACTTCCATATAACTCTATAGTACACACATGTAGTTATACTTATGTATAGGGTTATATGGATGTGGTTAGTTTAATTTTGTTGCTAAGATACCATCCTAATTTTGTTTGTGTATGTTTTTGGTTTTGATATCTCTACATGTTCTTTCATTTTTTAATAAATATTTTAATTATCAGAGACTATGGATCAGTCCAGAAAAAATAGCCACCCATACATTTCAATTCCAAGTGATGAGCTGAATACACAAATAATATTTGTAGTGTTTTTATGACTAACAACACCTCTAGATGGCCAGAGATCGTATTTAAAGCACAGAACCAGCGAGCGGTAAAACTGGTCATCTTCATAATATAATTTTTCAGACAAATCATTCTTTTGTTTGTTGACCTATCATAATGATTCTAGCACCATTCCAATCACATTCACAATGAAATTCAAGTTACAAATATCAAGAAGATACTTTCAACCACTGCAGGAATTTCATCTCGAATTGAATGCCATTTTGATATGTGGGTTCTGTGTTGCCACTGACTCAAACACTCGCCTTGCTGCTTTCCTCAGTGTAGCATGATTTGGGTATGTACATGTATGGCTTTCTTAGAAGGTCTTCTGTCTAACTAAGGAATTGTAAGTATGTACTCAGGCTGTTAATAAGTGGAAGTTATATACATTGCAGGTGAGTAAATGTGGGCATTGCTCCACAAACTACAGACACTTGACATATTCTACAATCTACATACATAGTTAAGTATTTTTATACTAAATAATAAAATTAATAATAATTATATTATATCAAAATAACTGATAAACAAGACCAGAATGGTATCTTAGCAACAAAATTAATTTGGGATCCTACATTAACCTTCTGTGTTAGTACTATCCTGACCTTGTTTGCATACCTTTGGGGTTTTGACATCCCTACCTACATCTTCTTTCATTTTTACACCATATATATATGGTACAAATAATCATCCCACTTTTCTACAAACTGTTCATAACCACAAATATTATCAGTTTTTATGGCCCGTAGGGCCATCCCTATAATTGCTTTCCACGGGGTTTAATGTATATATATAATTATTATATAATTATAAGTATAGGTTATACACCGAGGTAAAGGTTTCTACTGGATTTATCAAACCGAGGGCCGAAGGCACGAGGTTTGATAAATCAGTAGAAACCGTACCGAGGTGTATAACCGTCTTCTACCATGAAACGCGCGCGAAGTATAGTAACTAAGCAAATCTTTGCGCGTGGCAACAGTAATTACAGTATACAGAATTTCACTAACCCAGTATGGATTTCTGTGACTCCTTAGACAAGTAACTGATCAACACTTTCAACGCAAATAATAGAAAGAGCTCTCACTATCATACATGTGGCAGACTTCCGGCTCTGCGGCTCCTCCTCCATTCTAGTATAAGGTGTGGCTCTTCAGGGAGCGCGCGCTCGCGCTCACCCAACTCTCATACGAGATCGAGAGACTATCGAGGAATGTGAATGCTAAAGGCCTCGATCACAAGCATACAAACAGGTGTCAGATGATCAGAAAGAACAAGTGTCAATACTCACTCTGGTGTCCACCCATTAGCTGTCTATCCACCAGTAGCAATATTACTGTCAATTGTAACAGCAATCACTGAACAGTACAACTACTTAGAGCATTAACACAAATAATGCTATAACATAATTCATAATAATTGTTGTATATATATTATAATAAAATATCATGGAAAAATAATAAGAAGAAATAACAGAAAACAATATTTCCTATCTCCCAGCAATGAGTGGGAAATTCAGTAAAAGTGACTAATCAAATTGATTAAAATAAGAGGTTGATAACTAGTTATCGAACCTCCCGGGAACACTTATCAAACCTCCCGGGAACACTTATCAACCTCTCAGTAGGTTTCAGTGTAATTTAGCAACCTCATTTACTGCAATCTGATTGGTCAGTTTACTATAGGCATGGTAGAAGTATAGGTTATACACCGAGGTAAAGGTTTCTACTGGATTTATCAAACCGAGGGCCGAAGGCACGAGGTTTGATAAATCAGTAGAAACCGTACCGAGGTGTATAACAGACTTCTACCATTGGCGCGCGTTTTGTATCGTTACCATGCTAACTTGTGCGTGTAAATAAGTTCACTAACCTGGCTTTTGGGTTTATAGTAACAGTAATGGATTTCGCAAGTGCTATAGAAGACTGTCTTCTGCAAGCAGATAAAGAATTCGACGAACTCTGTTCACAATTAACAGAGCAACAACTTGCAGAATTATGTGACTCCACCCACAATAATTTGCAGCAGCCACACCTAGCTTTTTCGACACAGCTCCACCCGACTTCCAGATTTGCAAAACCTAAAACAGAACAAGATGTTCTCTTGGCTCAGGCTAATGCTGTTCCACAAAACACTAGTAAAACAACCAACTGGTGTATAAATTTATGGGAACAATGGAGGAAAAACAGAAAAGATTTGTGTGGTAATTATCCACCACCAATTTATTTGTGCACTATTGAAAGTCTCAATTCTTGGCTTTGTAAATTTATATTAGAAATTAGAAGAAAAGATGGAAAGGAATACCCCCCAAGAACAATTTATGCCATTTCTTGTGGTTTACTGAGACATGTAAGAGAACGTTGCCCTGGCATTAATTTTTTCAAGGATAGTGAATTTGATAGTTTTAGGAAGACACTTGATGGTGAGATGAGAAGGTTACGTGCACAAGGTCTGGGTGTCCAAAGGAAGCAAGCAGAGCCTTTTTCAATTGAAGAGGAGAATAAGCTGTGGAGTGATGGATTACTTGGTGCTGACTCACCTCAAATATTGTTAGACACTATGGTGTTTATGTGTGGCCTGTACTTTGCTCTTCGGAGTGGTCAAGAGCATCGAGACCTCCAGTATTCTCAGATCAGACTTGTGGAACCCCCAACAGCATCCACTCCTCACTTAATTTATACAGAAAATATTAGTAAAAATAACTCTGGAGGAATTGCTAAAAGGAAACAGGAGCCAAAAGTAGTTACACATCATGCAAATTTAGATAATCCATCCCGTTGTTTTGTTCAACTCTATAAACAATATATTCAGCATTGTCCCGATCCTTTAAAACGAAAATGTAACGCATTTTATTTAACGCCATTAAAAAAGCCGAAAGACAATATATGGTTTAGTGTAACACCTATCGGCCACAACACTTTGTCTAAAACTGTCGGTCGTCTTTGCAGTGCAGCAGGCATCACTGGTTTTAAAACGAACCATTCCCTTCGGGTCACTACAGCAACAAGACTCTTTCAGTCTGGAATAGACGAACAGTTAATCATGAGTAGGACTGGTCATTGTAGTTTAGAAGGAATTAGGACCTATAAGAGAGTTTCGGAAAATCAGCAAGAAGAAGTGTCTGCTGTTTTAAATGGGGCAACTAATGAGCCTGAACTCAAAAGTCCCAAGCAGAAGAAGAGTAAAACAGCTATACTTACCCAACAACATCCTTATACTCTGAACCTGTCTAATTGTACAGACATTACTATTAATTACAGCTAATATAACTATATAGTTATCATGACTGTTATTTAATATCATAATTATTATAATTATTATTTATGAATTATTATAAAGGAACTGACAACTATGTAACTTGAATTTCATTTCAATATATGACGGGAAAATTTTACCGGGAGGTTTAATAACATGTTATCAAACCTCCCGGTAAAGACCGGGAGGTTTGATAACACATTTAGAAACCTCATTATAAGCAATCTGATTGGTCAATTCAATCTAGTCATGGTAGAATTAATTTCATAATTAATTTAGTATAGGTTATACACCGAGGTAAAGGTTTCTACTGGATTTATCAAACCGAGGGCCGAAGGCACGAGGTTTGATAAATCAGTAGAAACCGTACCGAGGTGTATAACCGTCTTCTACCATGAAACGCGCGCGAAATACAGTAACTAAGCAAATCTTTGCGCGTGGCAACAGTATACATAATTTCACTAACCTATGGATATAGTGTGGGTTTCTGTGACTCTTTAGACAAGTAACTAATCAACAGTTGAATCGCAAATGACAAAAAGAGCTCTACATGTGGCAGACTTCCGGCTCCTCCTCTACTCCAGTATAAGGTGTGGTCTTCCAGCGATATCGATCGATCGCTATCAAGAAGCTAGCGCTGCAAGAACAGCCCCACCCAACTCTTTTGGAATCTCATACAAGAAGAAGCAATAGAGGTCTGAAAGACCTCAATCACAAGCATACAAATTGGTGTCAGATTTTCAAAAAGAACATGCATCACTATGAATTACAGCTAATAATTATAGCTACAGTTGTATATATATAGTCATCATGATTGTTGTTTTATGTCAATTATTATATATAATTATTATTTATGAAGTATTATAAAGGAATTGACAACTATGTAACTTAAATTTCATTTCAATCAATGACGGGAAAATTTTACTGGGAGGTTTAATAACATGTTATCAAACCTCCCGGTAAAGACCGGGAGGTTTGATAACACATTTAGAAACCTCATTATAAGCAATCTGATTGGTCAATTCAATCTAGTCATGGTAGAATTGTAGTTATATAATAATAAATAATTGGTGAAGTCTTATTTCTTATTATAATTTTATACTTCTTTAATTCAGAAGGATAAATACAACAATTAAAGTTAATAATGATACATTGAACTATTGGATCGGCTATCGGTATCGGCCAATATTTGTCTTCAAAAAATCGGTTAATTAATATGGAATATCGGCAAATCATTATTGGTGCAAAACTAGTCAACACTCACTTAATACCTCACCTCCTCCCTCTCCCAACACATCCCCTCTCTTTCCCAAAGAAACACAACAAATTAATTTAGTATCGTATCCAAAACGACCTCAATCTATTGTTTCAGAATCAGACATATTTGCTACACCTACTGGTTCTGTAACTTCATTGAATATTCAAGATGATGACCCCCCAAGTCTAAACAATCTGTCCATTCTAATGCATTTGTTGAAACTCCAGTGTAGATATGTATGTATGTATGTACATATGTATCAGGGCGGGAAATAAACCTACAACATCTGGTGAGCAATTCTGTCACCATTGCTCACCATAGTTCAACTAGCATGCATTGTCATGACAAAATCTGGTGCTCCTTAAGCTAATTTTGGTGCTCAAATGAGCACTGGAGCACTGTTATTTCCTACTCTGGTATGTATGTATGTATGTGTATACATATGAATATAATTATGTATAAATGCATGTATGTATGTATATATATGAGTATATGTATGTATGTATGTATGTATGTATATACATGTATATGAGTATATGTATGTATGTATGTATGTATGTATGTATATATATGAGTATATATATGTATATATGTATGTATGTATGTATAGTAAAGTCCCCTAATTTCAGACTATTTTTTCAATAGCTAAAACTCAACTATATTGTAGCCTTATAATTATTGAAATAGTTGGACTATATAAAGACAAAATTTTTGTACCTACTTTTTCAGTAGGTCTTGCTGTATAAAACTATGAGTATAATTCATATGGGAGATGCAAGACAGGAGAGAAATACTCAAGAAATGAGAATCTCCGTTTGTCCTGTAATTCCAGACATGTATACTTTTGTATATTAAATTCCGAGCAGCTGCAAAATATATGTTTAGATTACTTGTATTTAGTAGGTTTTTAACTGTTCATAAGTCTTACAGCTTTTATAATTATAATTGGATAGTATGCCCATGAGATGGTATATGCTTTTTGCTTTCTTGTCATATGTAGAAAGTTTCCCAATTCTTTTCTTCTGTCAGTCAACTGTCAGTTTAAACTTGTCTATTAAAAGTGTCTGGAATTAGGGGTAGTCTGGTATTATATACTATATACGAGATATACATTTTTATTGCAACATAATATAAATATATTATATTGATTCAATTTCCTGCTATTTTAAAATTAATAACAAAATGTGTGAACATACATAACATATCTTTGCCTAAATGTTATGACACATGTAAACACTGCATGACATCATATAGTATCATAATGACATGTTATGACACACAATGTGTAACACTACATGACATCATATAGTATCAAATTGAAAAATTTTACTAAACAGTATGTTATGTCTCAGATGATACCTCTGAAACGATAAAATTTGTTATACTCGTCAAACAGGTTTTGTAAGCTTTCTCTAGCCTGTTCATCTAATGAAGATTTGATATAATTCTTATCTTCGTCACTCAACAACTTGAACAGCTGTATCACACCAGACGAGATGGATTTCTAAAAGAAGAGGAGAAATGAGTTGAATAAGTTAACAATAATCAATTCACTCACTTTCATTTTTCCATTTAATGGTGCTTTCTCTGTTGTAACCATGTACTCTCCAATACAGTATACAGCAAACTGAAGACATGATAATCACATGATTGATCACATGACATGACATGTAATTTATTACCTGACGAAACCATGTCTGTCGACTGAGTGCTTCCAATAATCTGTATTACATATTATGAATGTATTACACAATATGATGTATGATGACACAATGTGACATTTTATGACAGTTATTACACAGTATTGTGTATGATGCATGTGACATTTATGACAGTTATTACACATTATGATGACACAATGTGACATTTTATGACAGTTATTACACAATATGACACTTTATGTATGATGCAGCATGACATTTTATGACAGTGTATAACACAGTACTGATATAATACTACATATCAGTACATCTACATGTACATGTAGAGGTCAGTACATGTAGATGTACATGTACATGTACATGTCAATGCATGTACATGTAGATATCAGTACATGTACACACATACCTACCTAATTAGAAGTGCTATGGTTTCTCTATAATTTATTGGACAAGGTTGTATATATAATCTCTGAGCTGCTGTGATGTTTACTCTCAAACACTGTACTCATAATTGTTAAGACAAACTACAACACAATATCAAACAGGATAATAATTACATAACTCTTATACTGTACCAAATTATTATATAGTTCCCTCCTGCATACCATGGACCCTTCATACATACACATAGCCTCAATGTATCATTCTAATTTTAAACATTTCGGGCCCTCTATAGTGAGGGGTGTGGTTTAGTAACTAGTTATTAAAAGGATATTATTAAGTGATGATAGGATTACAGCTGGACATTTTGACAACACTGAGGAATAATTATGAACAAGAGATAATAGCAGCTGTTGATATTCTAATAGAACCTCACATCTGAATAATGAATATACATGTATGTGTGTGTGAACGTATGTGTGTATGTATGTATATATGTATGCATGTGTGTATGTATGTATGTACATGTATGTACATATATATGTATGTATGTATGTATGTATGTATATATGTATGTACATACATTTGTATATCAATATATATATATAATGTCCTGTATGTCCATTTTATGTACATTTTATGTCTAATAAATATCACCTCCCTAACCTTGTACTGAGTATTTCCTCTTGAATAATTGAGAAGATATGTAACAGAAAATTAACTGTTCTAGAATATAGTCCAACCTGAGGAGCAATAATATTACACACACAGACAAACAAACACAGATGGATAGAAGGATGGATGGATGGACACACACACACACACACACACACGTGTATATATATATACCTGTTTAGGTAATGTTGTTAACAGCTGCAGTAGTTGTAATGATGATATGATTATTATTTTTGTTTTGTCAAACTCTTCATCTTCCGATATTACACATGATACAAACTCAATACACTGAATTACCACCTGGAATATTAGACAATGTGTGTACATTGTATGTTTGTATGTATGTTTGTACATATGTATGTATGTATGTACATATGTATGTATGTATGTATGTACATGTATGTATGTACATATGTATGTATGTATGTACATATGTATGTATGTATGTATGTATGTATGTATGTATGTATGTATGTATGTATGTATGTATGTATGTATGTATGTATGTATGTATGTATGTATGTATGTATGTATGTATGTATGTATGTATGTATGTATGTATGTATGTATGTATGTATGTATGTATGTGTGTGTGTGTTTGTATGTATGTACGTATGTACGTATGTATGTATGTATGTATGTATGTATGTATGTATGTATGTATGTAATACTACATGTCATGTACATGTATTATGAATGTACATGTACCTTGGTATTCCATTTTCTCAGTTCCATTCTACCCTCTTGGGTCAAGCTTGAGTCCAATATTGACAACCAACACAAAATCCAACACAACTTGGATTCAGAATGAGTCTCTTTCTGCATTAAAAAAATACACATGTATGATTGTATGTACACATGTACATATGTACATATATAGTTATATACATGTACATACATACATACATACATACATACATACATACATGTACATACATACATATACGCACATACATACATACATACATACATACATACATACATACATACATACATACATACATACATATACACACATACGTACATACATACATTGTACATATACACACATACATACATGTACATACATACACGCATACACATGTACATATGTATGTACATACATACATACCTGTACCAGTGTGAACGTATGTTCAAAAATGGCTGCCACATCAGATCTGTCATTCAGTTTTCTCAATAATGTTTTAATTCCATATAAATATTTTGAAACAGCTGCACATAATGGTAACATCCCTTTCTCTTCATTACTTATTACATATTTCCTTATATGGTCATACTCATGCACACTAGGTACAGGGTAGCAATTTAAAATGATTTGTTTATGGAAGATGTTTTTGATTTTCTGCTGTTGACACATGTGAAGAAGTCTATCTTGAAGAACCTGCCATATTAGGAGAGGCTTAAATGAGACGTCAATTGGTAGAAATGAAAAGGGCACAGTTAGAATCTGTGACACATGAGATAACTGGGAGGGAGGGAGGGAGGGAGGGAGGGAGGAGAAAGAGGAACAGAGGGAAGGAGGAGAAAGAGGAACAGAGGGGGAGGGAGAGAGGAGAGAGTTCAATATGTATATTAATTTTATGCTCATTACACACTCAAAATGTATACTAACTTGTGCGACATCTTGAATGGAAGAAAGTTGACTCGATTCAGTTAATTTATGTAATCTACCAGGACATGTATAAAATAGAGATATACACTACCTGACTTTATTAACTAAAACAAAAGATTGTTATACCAAAACAACACTAGACTACATTCTAACTACAGTGTACTTCACTCACAAAGTACACTGTAGTCAATGGAAGTACAGTGATAGTGTGTAAACTTAATAATGTCAGGTACTATATATATGAATTCACATCCATGAAATAGATGCATACAATAGATACATATACACACAATATCTTATAAATATATATGTACGTACCTCCATTCTTGTTTCTGTAATCCAGTCCTTACTATATCAGAATAGACCATCATATCATCATTAACCTGATTCCTGGTTTTATCAACAAAAAACTGGAGAAAGAATGGGAATAGGAATGGGAATGAGGAAAACAGGAATGGGAATGAAAACAGATATAAAATGGGAACATGAATGCAAACGAGAACAGGAATATATAAGATAAGTTAATTAGGAAGAAACCCTCCTAACGGTGTTACACGGAATCCCAGCCACTCCTCCAATCCCCTCAGCCCTATGTCATAGACTTCTCTCCTTACCTGATTAGAAACATGAGCTAGTAATAATAAACATCTACAATGAAATACTTCATTAGAAGAGAGCATGGAGGAGGAAGAACAGGTTGGGGTTTCCTCTTCATCAACTCTATTCAACAACTAAATAAAACAATAATACATATAATAATATAAATATTATAATAATATTTATATTATTATATCTTATTATGAGAAAATTAGTCACTTGGGAATTTTGATGGAACAATTACCTTTAATCAAAATTCAGCTTGCTGTATATGGCCAAATACAGTGTATTTCTTTTTCTAGAACTGTTTTACCAGAATGTGGCTAACAAGAAAGTTGCTAATATTAACCAGCTCTCCGGGGCCGACGGCTTTACATCCCCTCCAAAGTATGGAGTGATGAACATCTCCCCATTTTGAGGTTAGAGCCGAGTGATACTCATGGGCGAAAAAAGCCTGCACCTAGTGGGGCTCGAACCTGCAACCTTCTCATTGCAGGCCAACACTTTAACCAATAGGCCACTACTACACCCCATTTTATATATTAAAGGTTAGCATTTCATTATCATTATCACTTCACAAGAGACTGATCTTATAATCACATTTATCATTCCATATTATCCCATCCCACCATCTCCTGTCCTATCTCTGCTCTTTCATTTCTAAATTTCTAATCTAAGATGATACTTACTAATGTTACAAACTCTCGAGGCCACATTCCCAGTAACATATTCCATTCCAGTACCCTCTCCATAGCAACCAACACAGAACTCTACAAGAGAACACAAGTATTGACTATGTGTTGATTCTGCGTGAATCATTACTTGAACTTCAGTTGTAGCTGATACACCACAGTCCAGTAACCATGGTAACAGAAATCTCAAATCTAATAATTGTTTCCCTTTTGCTTTCTTTTTGTGTCCTTTCTTCTTTGTTCTCCATGAGTGAGACATCTGATAAAATAACTGAGCAAGTGTCAGCAGACCTTGACAAAACACTTCATTGATATTAGTAGGGAACTCATCTAAAGACACTCCAACCTGTATGTATATATGCAGGTACATGTACAGTAATGTACTAAATATGTGTACACGTACAGCAATGTACTGATCATCTGTACATGTACAGTAATTTACTAAGCATGTGTACATGTACAGTACTGTACTGATCAACTGTACATGTACATGTAAAATGATGTACAGGTACATGTTCAGTAATGTACTAAACATGTGTACATGTACAGTTCATCTCACCTGTGCAGCAATACACAGACTTGTTACTCCACATACAACTTTGGTCACTCGAATGTCATGTGATCTTGTAACAGGAATCGAACTTATAACCTACATTTAAAGTATTGTTAAGATTACATGTACAGTACATGTACTAATATTATAATTACAATAATTACATGTACAGTACATGCAAGGGCGTAGCCAGGAAGAATGAATAGGGTAGGCTAGAAGTAAATGGCCGAAAATTTTAGCCAATTAATTATTCATGACAGGTGTGGTCAATTAATAATATTCGTAACAATAGACTAACCCAGCCTATTCGTTTAATATGGCGCTATAGAAGTGATCTAAGCTGTATTTACTGAAAAGAATCAAAAGTTGTCTGGAAAACAATTATATTTCCACCATAATTATCATTATTTTTTATCCTGTAAGTATATAATTTATTTTAATTTTATTATATACAATATTTTGAGAAGTAATTAAGAAATAAGTTCAAAATCTCAGGGTAGGCTATAGCCTACCCCAGCCTACTGCTAGCTACGCCCTTGAGTACATGTACTAATATTATAATTACAAGTACATGTACATGTACTAATATTATGATTGAATGATTAAAGTACATGTACATGTACAAATACTAAGATTACGTGTACACGTAAATATTAAGTATTATGTACATGTACATGTACTAACATTTTATAATAAGGTTATTGGTTTTACTTACTTCAAGACAGATTGGTAGGTACTGTAAACATTTATTAATTTTTTTCCTTTCTTTTTCAGATGGAGTTTTTCTACTTCCCTCTTCTCTTGACAATGAAACTGTCTTAATTATCTGTTCCAGCTCGTGAATAATTAATGAGACCTTCCCTTCTTCAGATGAGCAGCTGTAAAGATATTCCTTTATCTCAATAATATATCTACAACAAAAATAGATACATGTATGTACATATGTACACACACACACATACACACACACACACACACACACACACACACACACATATAAACACTTCTTTGGCCATAAAGCTCCTGCATGTGACAGACAGACATGACTCAAAGCAACATGGAGTTCTCTCATTTCTTGATAGGAGAAAGATAAGAGCAGCGAATCAACAACTCTCTTCAAGCCACAATAGTCAGTCTCAGAAAGACAAACAGACAAGATAGACGATGCTACTGCTTTCCACAATGGAGAGGAGGAGGAGGAAGAGGAAGAAGAGGAGGAAGAGACGTAGGTGTATATAAATGGTAGTTGAGATATGAATAGACTCCAAGATGCTGTGTGCTGATTCTCTTGAGAAATATTCAATATCTGTATGTATGTATGTGTATAAAGAAAACAAGTCAGACTAGTTTTACAAGTACTAATAACAAGTATTACTTGTCCATTCCAGATGCTACTAAAACATGAAGATGGAGAAGGAGTCAGAAATTCTATGAACAGAGGTACATCCTTTTTCTCTTGTGATGAAAATCTCAAATAGAGAATTGTCAACCATCTCTGTGGAATTAATGGATGTTATTAATTTACATAATATATTGTTTCTTACTAGTAAGAAGACAGTACGAGGTGAGAGAGATGACTCACTCGCTACACCTTCCTTCCAGCACATAGGAAGAGGAAGTTCCAAGTCTGAATCCCATACCATACTTAGACTGATTCCCATATAATCTACTGGTAACAGCTGATGATAAACAGCTGATAATGAATAGTAGAACTGAGAGACAATGAGCAATAAATGAAGAACTGGATCGTGAAGTAATGGCTACAAATATAAAAGAAAAGAACAGAGATCAATGAGATCAATGAACATGCAAGACAGAGACCAATGATCTGGATAGAGACCTAGACGTCACCAAAAGACGGTGGGTGTGGCGGCAATGGTTTAATTTGACACAGATTAAAACCGAGACCTTAGGATTGAGGGGTGTGTCCTATGAATTTTAATGAGGAGGTAAATATCCCATATCTAGTTAATAGTGTAGTAATAGCTCAATACATCTAACCTTCTCTTTTGCTATATCCATATATGGCAAGCAGACGTCCTTCATAAGCATACAAACCACACCCACAATTTCTTCACAATGACGTACTTTACCAAATACATCCAGAGGAAGTGGAAGGAGTACTGTTTCCATGACATTGATCACATGACTAACAGAAGATATCAAAGAGTCTGCTTTCTGAGATATATAGAGGGAGTTCCTTCTTTTCTTCTTTTGTGGAGAAGGAGTGGTAATTGTCAGCTCATCAAGAAGAGGAAGGTAGTATTCTTTTAGTTCAGTAGTGAGTAATTCTATCAGAGACAGACACTGACCAGCTGGTAGAATCTTCAGTGAACTATTGAAACTGAGAAAATACATTTATCAGAGAGTATGTGTGTGTGTGTGTGTGTGTGTGTGTGTGTGTGTGTGTGTGTGTGTGTGTGAAAGTACAATCAGATAAAATACATATATATTGTATATCTGAGAGTGCTGTAGTACTCTCTATGTAACTAGGGATGGCCTGGAAAAGTATAAATATTCAACAAGTGTCATACTGATTAGATATATATAATTACAATACCTCATGTGAAATGATAATAACAGTAGTTTATGAGTGATAAAGTCATGAAGGAGTGTACAACTGTATAGACACAGGATGATTAGTTTATTATATATATTTCATATGGAATGATAATAACAGTAGTTTATGAGTGATAAAGTCATGAAGAAGTGTATAACTGTATAGACTAGTGTTGTTCTAGTTCTATTTATTTTAAAAATTCCAGTTCCAGTTCTGGAACTTTTTTGTTGTCGTTTACAGTTCCAGAACCTTTGTTTTGATAATTTTAGTTCCAATTATAGTTCCAGAACCTTTATTTTGATAATTTTAGTTCCAATTATAGTTCTGTTTTATTGTCCTAATGCTAGTTCTATGGTGCCAGTTGCTGGTACTCATCAGCTTTGCATGATATCATAATCAAAACAAGTTGTAAAATGCTAAAATTAGTATCCTTCCACACTGTAAAAATGAACCGGTTATTTTAACCCTTATTCGGTACAGGAGTTTCAATGCTATATTGATAATAAATAATAAATATTATAGTTGTGAGCTATGAATTATCTGTGGAGAACAATGTTATTTGTTGACAAATTCCACAACTTTGTGCTTAATAACAAATAACAGACAACAGATAACATTTGCGTATATAGATTATTATATATATGTATATATATACACACAAATGTTTTAAAAAATCTATTTGTTATTTGTTATTATAAGTACAGAGTTGTGGAATTTGTCAACAAATAACTTTGTTCTCCACAGATAATCGAATAAGAATTTACAATAATGTATACCCACAAGCATATTTATTATCAATATAGCATTGAAACTCCTGATAAGGGTTAAAATAACCGGTTCATTTTTACAGTGCAACTTCAAAGAAAATGTAAAATGGCCCAAGTTACCGGCATTCCTGACATTTGCAATTATTCATAGTGGTTTTAGTTACTGTACTAATTAAAGTTTAATCGCAAAGACTTAGTTCTATACCAATTCAAGTTCTTAACAAAATATTTTTTTAGTTCTAATACCAATTCAAGTTCTTAACAAAATATTTTTTTAGTTCTAATACCAATTCAAGTTCTTAACAAAATATTTTTTTTAGTTCTAGTACCAATTCTAGTTCTCGGTACTAGAACTAAAATAAAAAGGCCAGAACTAAAGTTATATTAGTTCTAGTACCCAAGAACTATAACAACACTAGTATAGACACAGGATGATTAGTTCTACTTACCATATTAGGAAGTTTAATGTATAAATTCTATACAGTATACATATATTATATATATACTATATACATTTAGACTATGGAAGTATTATACAATACTAATAAGCTCTTGTTAATAATAATACTTAATATTACCATACATGGTAAAAATAATGATCCAACTTTTCTACAAACTGTTCATAACCACAAATATTATCAGTTATTATAATAGATACTATTAATACATTTCTACCATATTAGGAATTAACCAGTCTATTTTTAGAAAGCAGAAAGAGATGGCTCAACAATCTTCTTCTACTGCTCTTAAGGAACTTCATGAACAACTAACATGTAATGTATGTTTGGATCAGTATACTAACCCCAAAACTCTTCCATGCTTACATAGCTTCTGTTTAGAATGTATTGAGAAACTACCACAAGAACCACAGGTACAAACACACACACACAATCTGCTTTTGTTAACACTTCATTGTTTATACATTATCTTATTTACTAACAGGGAGACAAGTATTTCATAAGGTGTCCTTCATGTCGTAAACCCACACAACTACCCGACATAGGACCCACTCAATTCCCTACTGCTTTCCTCATTAATAGCCTCTTTCAACTACAAACTACTCTACAGAAAACGCTCAAAGGTCCAGACGTCTTTTGTGATAATTGTCACAAGAACTCTGCTACTGGTTATTGTAAAAAGTGTACTCAATTCTTGTGTCCAAAATGTCTTGATGCACATAACACATGGCAGCCCTTCTCTACTCATCAGGTTATCAATGTACAAGATGTAGCACTACTCAATACTTCTAAACTACTTCCATTCAATGAGGATAGAAATATGAAGTGTAACGATCATAACAAGTCGTTCAAAGTCTACTGTGAAACCTGTCAACAGCTTATTTGTCGAGATTGTACGATTAGTCAACGACATCAAAATCACAAGTACAAGCTCGTTACTGAATGTTATCCTGATCATCATCAAGAGATAGAGGCTGACCTCACGACAGTAAAAAGGAAAGTAGCCGATGTTAATACAGCAGTGACTAACCTCATTACTCGAGAGAGGGATGTCACAAAACAGGGAGAAGATGTCAAGAAACAGATCCACACAAACTCTCAAATAATCATTGACTTAGTTCAACGGTCAGAGAGACAGTTACTTCAACAGGTAGACATTGTAGTACAACAGAAAATCCGATTACTAACCAAACAGAGAGAAGAGGCGGAGACAGTCCTCAAACAGCTCAAAGGTTGTGAGGAGTTTGTAGAACAGAGTTTAAAGGTGGGGACTCAACAACAGATATTGAGGGAGAAACAGGATATGGTACAAGTAATGACAACAGTCAATCAAGATGTCAACCCTGTTGTATTTCAACCAATAGAGGAGGCCAACATCACATTCACTAGTAATCAGGCATTGGTTGATATATTTGAGGGTATTGGTCAGTTAAAATTTAAAACGTTTGGCAAATCGATTCTCGTAAAGAATGCTTCTTACATTGGTAAGAAATCGACCATCACACTCAACCTCCACACTCAAGATGGATATCCCTTCTCAGTTCCTCTCTCCCTCATCTCTTGTGAACTCTTTTCTGCTGATGATAGTCAACTCATATCATGTGATATCAATGAGACCCAGTCAGGAAACTACGATATAAGCTTTACACCACGTACCAGAGGAAAACATCAATTGACAATACGATTAGGAGGTGTGAATATCCCTGGTAGTCCCTTTACTCTTCATATCATCCCTTCCCCTGAGATGAGAGGTAAACCAGTGAATATTATATCAGGACTCAATAAACCGTTTTGTGTAGCAATCACTAAGAATGAAGAGATTGTAGTAGCTGAGAAAGATTCCCATTGTATCACAATACTAAACAAGGAGGGAAAGAAAGTCAAGTCAATTGGAACATACGGAACAAAGGAGGGTCAACTCACTAATCCTCGTGGAGTTGCCATCTCTCATGATGAACACATTTTAGTAACTGATAATCATCGACTACAGAAACTAACATTTGAAGGTCATTGTGTCAAATCAGTTGGGAGTAGTGAGAAAGGCAATGGTCCTCTTCAGTTTAATACTCCTATAGGTATTACAGTTCATCCTACCACAGGACAAATATTCATTGCTGATAATAATAATCATCGTATTCAAGTTCTCAATAAAGATCTCACCTACTCTTATATTTTCGGTAAGAAAGGTTCATCACCAGAACAATTCAATCAGCCATGGGATGTGACATTTGACAATGAAGGACATTTGTATGTTGCAGATCAGTGTAATCACTGTATCAAGAAGTTCACATCAACAGGACAATACGTCTCAACATTTAGTTTGCATGGGTCTAATCCTGGTCAAATTAAAGATCCTTCCTCCATCATCATACATAATAATCTATTATATGTTAGTGAGTTGGGTAATAATCACCGTATCTCAATATTTGATACTAATGGATGTTTTATACATTGCTTTGGTAAGAGAGGTAGTGGAAAGGAAGAGTTTAGTGGTCCATTTGGTATAACAGTAGATTCATTAGGTAACTTGTATGTTAGTGACTATTTTAATAGCAGACTAGTTGTTTTGTAGATTATTATTATTATTATTATTATTATTATTATTATTATTATTATTATTATTATTACTTGATTCTAATTGTTCTTATAATAATTTTACTTCACAATTTATCAACTAGTCATTCACAAGAAGAACAGGAACAAGTATTTTTAAAATGTGGGGATATCAATTGAAAAAGTACGCTAACAAGATTGGAACAGTACCATAGCAACAAAACTAAACTAACCACTTCCATATAACTCTATAGTACACACATGTAGTTATATATACTTATGTATAGGGTTATATGGAAGTGGTTAGTTTAATTTTGTTGCTAAGATACCATCCTAATTTTGTTTGTGTATGTTTTTGGCTTTGATATCCCTACATGTTCTTTCATTTTTTAATAAATATATTAATTATCAGAGACTTGATAAACATAATGGATGGCAGCCCTTCTCTACTCATCAGGTTATCAATGTACAAGATATAGCAGTACTCAATACTTCTAAACTACTTCCATTCAATGAGGATAGAAATATGAAGTGTAACGATCATAACAAGTCATTCAAAGTCTACTGTGAAACCTGTCAACAGCTTATTTGTCGAGATTGTACGATTAGTCAACGCCATCAAAATCACAAGTACAAGCTTGTGACAGAGTCCTACCCTAAACATCATCAAGAGATAGAGGCCGACCTCACGAAAGTGAAAACAAAAGTAGCTGATGTTAATACAGCAGTGACTAACCTCATCACTCGAGAGAGGGAGGTGACAAAACAGGGAGATGTCAAGAAACAGATCCACACACACTCTCAACTAATCATTAACTTAGCTCAACAGTCACAGAGACAGTTACTTCAACAGGTAGACACTGTAGTACAACAGAAGATTCAATTACTAACCAAACAGAGAGAAAAGGCGGAGACAGTCTTCAAACAGCTCAAAGGTTGTGAGGAGTTTGTAGAACAGAGTATGAAGGTAGGGACTCAACAACAGATATTGAGAGAGAAACAGAATATGATACAAGTAATGACAACAGTCAATCAAGATGTCAACCCTGTTGTATTTCAACCAATAGAGGAGGCCAACATCACATTCACTAGTAATCACACATTGCTTGATAAATATGAGGGTATTGGTCAGTTAAAATCTAAAACGTTTGGCAAATTGATTCTCGTAAAGAATGCTTGTTACATGTACATTGGTAAAAAATCGACCATCACATTCAATCTCCACACTCAAGATGGATATCCCTTCTCAGTTCCTCTCTCCCTCATCTCTTGTGAACTCTCTTCTGCTGATGATAGTCAACTCATATCATGTGATATCAATGAGACCCAGTCAGGAAACTATGATATAAGCTTTACAACACGTACCAGAGGAAAACATCAATTGACAATACGATTAGGAGGTGTGAATATCCCTGGTAGTCCCTTTACTTTTCATACCATTCCTTCCCCTGAGATGAGAGGTAAACCAGTGAATATTATATCAGGACTCAATGGACCACATGGTGTAGTTATCACTAAGAATGAAGAGATTGTAGTAGCTGAGAGAGGTTCCCATTGTATTCCAATACTAAACAAGGAGGGAAAGAAAGTCAAGTCATTTGGAACACAGGGAACAAAAGAGGGTCAATTCACTAATCCTCGTGGAGTTGCCATATCTCACGATGGACACATTTTAGTAACTGATAATCATTGACTACAGAAACTAACATTTGAAGGTCATTGTGTGAAATCAGTTGGGAGTAGTGAGACAGGCAATGGTCCTCTTCAGTTTAATATTCCTATAGGTATTACAGTTCATCCTACCACAGGACAAATATTCATTGCTGATAGTAGTAATCATCATATTCAAGTTCTCAATAAAGATCTCACCTACTCTCATAGTTTCGGTAAGAGAGGTTCATCACCAGAACAATTCAATTATCCATATGATGTGACATTTGACAATGAAGGATATTTGTATGTTGCAGATAGTAATAATCACTGTATCAAGAAGTTCACATCAACAGGACAACACATCTCAACATTTAGTTCAGAAGGGTCTAATCCTGGTCAAATTAGTTATCCTTCCTCCATCATCATAGATAATAATCTATTATATGTTAGTGAGTTTGGTAATCATCGTATCTCAATATTTGATACTAATGGATGTTTTATACCTTGCTTTGGTAAGAGAGGTAGTGGAGAGGGAGAGTTTAATAAGCCGTTTGGTATAACAGTAGATTCATTAGGTAACTTGTATGTTAGTGACACAAATAATAACAGACTAGTTGTTTTGTAGATCTATTTTAAATATGACATGTTTATCTTAGAGTGCAATAATGTAGATTATTATTATTATTATTATTATTATTATTATTACTTGATTCTAATTGTTCTTATAATAATTTTAATTCACAATAGTCATTCACAAGAACAGCAACAAATATTTTTAAAATGTGGGGATATCAAAAACAAAAAAGTACACTAACAAGATTGGAACAGTATCATAGCTAAACTAACCACTTCCATGTAACTCTATAGTACACACACATAGTTATACTTTTGTATAGGGTTATATGGAAGTGATTTTGTTGCTAAGTACCATCCCAATCTTGTTTATGTATGTTTTTAGTTTTGATATCCCTACATGTTCTTTCAAATATATATTATATTTTTATGGCCCATAGGGCCATCCCTATAATTGCTTTCCACGGGGTTTAATGTATATATATATATATATATATATATATATATATATATATATATATATATATATATTCTTGTGTCATTTGCGCGACTATGCGTTGTATATGTAGTTAAGGAAGTTGTGTCATTCCCCGGGGCTCGGTCAATTAATGGGCATGGCGCATAAAAGAACGCGCGTTTGAGCTACAGACCAGCCAGGAAGATTCAGAAAGGATGTAAAACTGCTAATAACTGTTGTATATAGCAGAGAAACAGTATAGATATTATGCAAGAATCTTTAACAAGTATGATAAGTTGTTGAGTTTCAGACACGAGGAAGTCATCATTTAGAACCTTGAAGGAGTACCTCAGTCAGTTCATCAGACATCTGTGTATTTAGACTGCAATTAGGCTTACACTTACGTCTTCAGGCCCCAGGAGTACACAGAAAGGTAGAGACACTAGTGCCATCAGCAATGCTTAATACATAGTCATCACAAAGCAAATATAGGGATGTTTTTTTCTCTATATACACTTGTTATATATTGATATTCTGTCCCTCTCCAGACATTAAAACATAATTAAAAATTCTAACCTTTTCTCAACAGAGTGAAATAGGGCTGGAGCTAATTCAGGAGGAAACAGCCCCTTCTCATAGAGTCCTCTGATTGACTTCAATAGTTGTGTAACCAACTCAGGTAACTGTGATAACGTATAGTATATGAGTTAATATATACAAGTGTACTTACACTGTACATACTGTATTAGACACAAGTATAGTATACATGTATCAGTTAACATATACAAGTGTACTTACACTGTACATACTGTATTAGACACAAGTATAGTATACATGTATCAGTTAACATATACAAGTGTACTTACACTGTACATACTGTATTAGACACAAGTATAGTATACATGTATCAGTTAACGTGTACATGATTCGGACCCTGCCAGCTGAGCTGCCTTGGTAGCTCAGTTGGTAGAGCATCTGTCCGAAGTACAGAGTGTCATGGGTTCGAATCCCACCTGAGGCAACTCTCATTTTCATTTTTCCATTGCCTCAGGTGTCTTTCTTTCTTTCTACATCTCCGATACCATCATGTGTACTTACATGTGTACATGTACAAGAATGTAATACACGTACATGTACACTAAATAGTACATGTATATGTATGTAATACACATGTAGTACACGTACATGTACATGTACGTAAGCTCGTGTATATGTATATATATATATGTAGTACACACTAACACATACGTACATACATGTACATGTATTACCTGATGCAGTTTTGTGTATAATGATACAAGATTCTCATAAAACTGGTTTGTATGATGTAATAATATTGATAGATAGATAGGTAGATGGATGGATGTATGAATGGATAGATAGATAGATAGATACTAAATAGATAGATAGATACAACACAAGTACACAAACATACCTCTCTATAATGAGAAGGGATACATAGAGATAGAGACCACAGAGAGGACAAGACTGGAGAAATGATTTTATGATTTAGTCTGGACATAACAGATATACAACGAAATCATTTGTCTAACACACTATGAAGAGAGGGATAGTATCATTAGACCAAATAGAAGTCACAATAAAGCACATGTAAGTGTTAATTTAGAGCCATCGAAATATTTGACAGACATGGGAAACTATAAACACTGGTGGCTGGAATGAGCTACTGGTAGACTTTATTGTGTGTAGTGTATAGTACTATATATTTACTTACTGAAGATGTTTCAAAGATACTTGTTTGAGTATGAAATTAAACAGATGATAAAAGAAATGAAGCTGTTGACTACCTGATGACATATCCTCAGTAACCTGTATATATGTGGGTGCATGTGTATGTCATGTGATCAATAATGGACATCAAATCAATACAATACAATACAATACAATACAGTATAGTACAATACAATACAGTATAGTACAGTGCAGTACAGTATACATGTAGTGTAGTATAGTACAATACAATACAGTATAGTACAGTACAGTACAGTATACATGTAGTGTAGTATAGTACAATACAATACAGTATAGTACAGTGCAATACAGTATACATGTAGTGTAGTATAGTACAATACAATACAGTATAGTACAGTGCAGTACAGTATACATGTAGTGTAGTATAGTACAATACAATACAGTAAAGTACAATACAGTATAGTACAATACAGTATAGTACAGTGCAGTACAGTATACATGTAGTACAGTATAGTACAATACAGTATAATACAGTATAGCATACATAGAACACTATACCATGACTGTACTACATAACTCATAAACATGTAATAGTACAGTTCTTATACATGTCTCTGATATATAGTACAGTACAATACAGTTTAGTATAGTACTAACACTATACCATGACTGTACTACATAACTCATAAACATGTAATAGTACAGTTCTTATACATGTCTCTGATATATAGTACAGTACAATACAGTTTAGTATAGTACTAACACTTTACCATGACTGTACTACATAACTCATAAACATGTAATAGTACAGTTCTTATACATGTCTCTGATATATAGTACAGTACAATACAGTTTAGTATAGTACTAACACTATACCATGACTATACTACATAACTCATAAACATGTAATAGTACAGTTCTCATACATGTCTCTGATATATAGTACAGTACAATACAGTTTAGTATAGTACTAACACTATACCATGACTGTACTACATAACTCATAAACATGTAATAGCACAGTTCTTATACATGTCTCTGATATATAGTACAGTACAATACAGTTTAGTATAGTACTAATACTATACCATGACTGTACTACATAACTCATAAACATGTAATAGTACAGTTCTTATACATGTCTCCGATATACAGTACAGTACAATACAGTTTAGTATAGTACTAACACTATACCATGACTATACTACATAACTCATAAACATGTAATAGTACAGTTCTTATGCATGTCTCTGATATATAGTACAGTACAATACAGTTTAGTATAGTACTAATACTATACCATGACTGTACTACATAACTCATAAACATGTAATAGTACAGTTCTTATACATGTCTCCGATATACAGTACAGTACAATACAGTTTAGTATAGTACTAACACTATACCATGACTGTACTACATAACTCATAAACATGTAATAGTACAGTTCTCATACATACCTGATATATATTATTCTGTTCAATAATTATTAAACACTCGTAAACCATATCCAACAAATTATAATCATCAACTTCGCACTTCTGCCCCTCCTCCTCCTCCTTCTCTTCCTCTTCCTCCTTCTCCACCTCATTATACTGACATAAATATTCTATCAGTTCGTTTAAACTGATTATAACATCACTTGAGAGATGATCATTAATATCATCCATTTTATCTCCTTCATCCACACACTTCTCTTTCCCTTCTTCAATCTCTATCTCTTGTTTCAATTCTTTATCTTCCCTAGTGACATTCACTTTTAATTTTTTTGAATGAGGTACAGACTTCAAACCAAAGAGTTGAAGAAGAGACACAAAGAAATAAAATTCCTTTTGAGTAGACAATTTCTTTTCCAACCTGGTATTTAATTAAGATAAAATTGAAATACTGGATATACTAACAAACTCATTACAACACATGGACATACAAACAGGCTGATGACAAACAGACACACAGACAGACAGGTAGACATGTACATTCTAGTATTAGTACCGTGAGAATAGGTTCTTGATTAGGTTTTCTAAGACTTTATGAAGTCTATCAGTAACCATAGAGTCTCTCGTTATTAAAGAATATCGTAAAATTATTATTGATTTTAATAGTTGTTGACATGTATTTATAAATACCTGAAAATAATTATAAATATTATTATACTATATATATAATTATACATACATACATACATACATACATACATACATACATACATACATACAGACATATATACATACATACATATATACCTACATATATACATACATACATACATACATACATACATACATACATACATGTACATACATACATACATACATACATACATCTGTACATGCATACATACATACATACATACATGTACATATTACATACATACATACATACATACATATACATGTATACATGTACATACATACACACATATATAAATATATATCAGTGTTTCCCTCAAAGGGTGGTATCATGGAGCTACCCCTCTCTTTATTCTTGCTCCCCTACCCTTTAATATTAAAGTTAATACTCAAAACCACTGTTATGTACACTGTAGACTAAACATTGGGTACCACTGATACACACCTCCACACTTAATATTATCTTGTGAGAAACACTATATATATATAATAAGTAATATGTGATTATAACATACATAACACATGAACATAAATATACATATATATGTATACAATTATACACACATACAGAGTGTCGTGGGTTCGAATCCCACCTGAGGCAACTCTCATTTTCATTTTTCCATTGCCTCAGGTGTCTTTCTTTCTTTCATTCTTTCTATATCTCCGATAACATCATGTATATGCATGCATAAAAACCTACATACATATTTAAGTACATGTATACATACACATGTGGTTACATGTACATCAACACAAAATATACACACATATGTATATAATACATACATACTTTTTTGGGATTTCCATACACTCTTTGTAAATAAACCAGGTGTTCAAGGAAATGGCTCAGTTCAGTGATACAATCATCAATGTGTTGTGAATGGTTTATACAACACACAGCTTCAACACTACTAACAGCAAGAGGAAGCTGAATATAACAATAGAAGAAATTCTATTATTTAATGAATCATGAGCTTATGATAACACCTAACCAGTGTTTTTGATAAGCTCATATGGCGCACCATTGGCCCGAAGAGCTTCTTATTTGGCACTGCACGGTTCTCTCTTTGGGTCAGTGGTGCAGTTAATTATGATTATGTTGTCACTAACAGCATTAACTCTTAGTTAATCGGCTCAGGATGTATTCTCAATAGCGCATACACTAACCAATTTTGAGCCAATTTGGCCCAAGCTTCAAAACTCTGCACCTAACTATAAATCTTCCATAGCTACCACAAAGCATTTAATATAGAAAATATCTGAAGAGTGAGTATTATTATTATTATTATTATTATTATTATTATTATTCAATTCACTGATATTCTCAATACATGTACTTTTCCACTTAAACATGTAATTTAGTTTGTTTCCCATTAATGGGCGAATAGTGCAATTTAAATGTGTTCATTAATATTATAATTATTAATTGAGTGACTGCATCTCATCCATAATCACATTATTATGATTAACAAAACTTCACAAAATCGCCTTTGTGTGACCACACCCCCACTAATTAAATTTCATAAAGTGTCTATCGCAGATGTATGTAGGTTAATTGTTATTACCATTAGTTCATGTCTATAAAAGACAGCTGGTTTAGGTTTGATAGACAACATGAGAAACAAACATTTAAGAATATGTACAGCTGTTGAAAGATCGTCTTTCATGGCTCCAGTCATAGTCTGAAATTAAATATAATAATAGAGTGAAGAATTGAACGGTTCATCACTATTATCAGTAAGTATTACACTCAGTACTTTAGTCAAGAACTCCCAATAATATATACCACATTCCCTAAATATGAGAGTACAATTTATCAGTAAATATTAAACTCAGTATTTTAGTCAATAACTCTCAATAACATATACAGTATTCTCTACATATGAGAGTACGTATTACACTCAGTACTTCAGTCAAGAACTCCCGTATATATATATAATATATATATATATATATAATATATATAATATATTATATATAATATATAATATATATAATTATATATATTATATATATTACGTATAATACATATTATATATATATATTTATATATATATATATATCTATATATATATATATATAATATATATATATATATATATATATAATATATTTATATATATATATATATATATATAATTATATATATATATAATTATATATATATATATATTATAATTATATATATTATATATTATATATATTATA
>OX345644.1:1286236-1331236 GCA_947044365.1 Petrosia ficiformis
TGACTTATTATAACATACACAATATGACTACCTAGATGATAGATATACTACATGCATGTACATGTAGATATCAGTACATGTACATGTACATGTCAGTACATGTACATGTAGATATCAGTACATGTACATGTAGATGTCAGTAGGTGTACATGTAGATGTCAGTAGGTGTACATGTACATGTCAGTAGGTGTACATGTACATGTCAGTACATGTACATGTACATGTACATGTAGATATCAGTGCATGTACACACACACATACCTAATTAGAAGTGCTATGGTTTCTCTATAATTTAATGGACAAGGTTGTATATATAATCTCTGAGCTGTTGTGATGTTTACTCTCAAACATTGTACTCATAATTGTTAAGACAAACTACAACACAATATCAAACAGGATAATAATTACATCACTCTTATACTGTACCAAATTATTATTAGGGGTGGGCGATACGATACCAAACTACTCAAATAGTCGATACTACACGAGCGATACTGGGTATCGATACCAAATCCAGGTATCGAGTATTGAAACCACACCTCCAAATGACGTCATATTTGACAGTCACGCCCCTTTTAATATTTAATAAGTATTAATTAATCGAAATTAGTAACCAATTATTAACATTATTCAGCTGCTGCATACACTTGACCACTTTATTCAGCTGCATCAAGACCAAGGAGGCCCTGCTGGGACCATTTCAAGATGGAAGATAATCAAGATATTGATAATTATTAATTTTTATTAACTTTATAGTCGATTAACGTTGCTACGCATGCGCACTTGGACAGTACTCGTTAAAGTACTCGATACCGTCGATACCAATCCAAAAACTACTCGGTATCGGTATCGAAATGAAATATCTGGTATCGCCCACCTCTAATTATTATATAGTTCCCTCCTGCACACCATGGACCCTCCCCTCCATACATACACTTAGCATCAATATATAATTCTAATTTTTAAAGTTTCAGGCCCTCTATGGTGAGGGGTGTGGTTTAGTAACTAGTTATTAAAAGGATATTATTAAGTGATGATAGGATTACAGCTGGACATTTTGACAACACTGAGGAATAATTATGAACAAGAGATAATAGCAGCTGTTGATATTCTAATAGAACCTCACATCTGAACAATGAATATATGTAAGTATGTATATATGTACGTATGTATGTATGTATGTATGTATGTATGTGTGTATGTATGTATGTATGTATGTATGTATGTATGTATGTATGTATGTATGTATACATGTATGTATGTATGTATGTATATATGTATAATATGTATGTACATACATTTGTATATCAATATATATATATAATGTCCTGTATGTCCATTTTATGTACATTTTATGTCTAATAAATATCACCTCCCTAACCTTGTACTGAGTATTTCCTCTTGAATAATTGAGAAGATATGTAACAGAAAATTAACTGTTCTAGAATATAGTCCAACCTGAGGAGCAATAGTATTACACACACACAGATGGATGGAAGGATGGATGGACAGACACACACACACACACACACACACACACGTATATACCTGTTTAGGTAATGTTGTTAACAGCTGCAGTAGTTGTAATGATGATATGATTATTATTTTTGTTTTGTCAAACTCTTCATCTTCCGATATTACACATGATACAAACTCAATACACTGAATTACCACCTGGAATATTAGACAACGTGTGTACATTGTATGTATGTATGTATGTATGTACATATGTATGTATGTATGTAAGTATGTTTGTATGAATGTATGTATGTATGTATGTAATACTACATGTCATGTACATGTATTATGAATGTACATGTACCTTGGTATTCCATTTTCTCAATTCCATTCTACCCTCTTGGGTCAAGTTTGAGTCCAATATTGACAACCAACACAAAATCCAACACAACTTGGATTCAGAACGAGTCTCTTTCTGCAAAAAAAAATACACATGTATGATTGTATGTACATATGTACATACATAGTTATATACATGTACATACATACATACATACATACATACATACATACATACATACATACATACATACATACATACATACATACTTACATACATACATACATACATACATACATGTACATACACACATACATAACACACACTTACATACATGCATACATGCACACACATACACACATACATACATACATGCATACATACATACAAAAAATATATATATATAATTATAATTATAATAATAATAAATAAAATAAAATAATTAAATTAAATTAAATTAAATTTCGAAAAATAACAAAATTAAATTAAACACAATGTGAGGAAATGCGCATGCGCACTGAATTTATAATTAGTTATCTCCACATGTTGGAAACAGGTTAGTTATGTGATGTGTTTTTTATACCAAAGCCTGAGTGTAACAAAGAACCTAGACTAAATTAACAATTATGATATTTTAACAATGGGAGACTGTCAGAGTGGTGAGAGTTGGCGCCATAAAAACGTTTTAAACCCCATTCCTGCTTCTCAAGAACAGGCTGCCAGTCTCCCAAACCATAAATTGATAGCAAAGTATATATGTACATATGTATGTTTAAGCTACCACTTATGTTTTGTAAAGTTTTTCTCATCTTAGGCTAAACAGGGAAATGAGTGTTCAACAATTCTGATTTCGGAAAACCTAAAAATATGCAATACAAATAGAATAGGATTGTGCAGCCTTAGGGGTTGACTCAAAGGGTAACAGTTTGAAACAGCCGATGCACCCCTTTCACCTTGCCTACGGGATAGGGTTGAAAGGATCTGTTGCGAGAGTTCGTAACAAAAACCCCCAAACATACATACATACATATACATACATACATATACATACATACATACATACATACATACATACATACATGTACATACATACATACATACATACATACATACATACATATACACACATACATACATGTACATACATACATGTACCAGTGTGAATGTATGTTCAAAAATGGCTGCCACATCAGATCTGTCACTCAGTTTTCTCAATAGTGTTTTCATTCCATATAAATATTTTGAAACAGCTGCACATAATGGTAACATCCCTTTCTCTTCATTATTTATTACATATTTCCTTATATGGTCGTACTCATGCACACTAGGTACAGGGTAGCAATTTAAAATGATTTGTTTATGGAAGATGTTTTTGATTTCCTGCTGTTGACACATGTGAAGAAGTCTATCTTGAAGAACCTGCCATGTTAGGAGAGGCTCGAATGATACGTCAATTGGTAGAAATGAAAAGGGCACAGTTAGAATCTGTGACACATGAGATAACTGGGAGGGAGGGAGGAGAAAAAGGAACAGAGGGGGAGGGAAGGAGAGAGGAGAAAGAGGAACAGCAGGGGAGGGAGAGTGGGAGGGAGGAAGAAGGAGAGAGTTCAATATGTATATTAATTTAATGCTCATTACACACTCAAAATGTATACTAACTTGTGCGACATCTTGAGTGGAAGAAAGTTCACTCGATTCAGTTAATTTATGTAATCTACCAGAACATGTATAAAATAGATAGATATATGGTACCTGGCTTTATTAAGTTTACATACTATGATAGAGCTACACTTTAATAAGGTATAGTCAACTGTACTTCTAAGTAGTACTACTGTGTACTGTAATCATAGTACTAAGGTGTAATACTGTGTAGTACATTCAAAGTACAGTGTACTTCACTCACAAAGTACACTGTAGTCAATGGAAGTACAGTGATAGTATGTAAACTTAATAATGTCAGGTACTGTATATATGAACTCGCATACAATAGATACATATACACACAATATCTTATAAATATACATGTACGTACCTCCATTCTTGTTTCTGTAATCCAGTCCTTACTATATCAGAATAGACCATCATATCATCATTAACCTGATTTCTAGCTTTATCAACAAAAAACTGAAAAAAGAATGGGAATAGGAATGGGAATGAGGATAACAGGAATGGGAATGAAAACAGATATAAAATGGGAACATGAATGCAAACGAGAACAGGAATATATAAGATAAGTTAATTAGGAAGAAACCCTCCTAACGGTGTTACACGGAATCCCAGCCACTCCCCCAATGCAGGATCCCAGCCACTCCTCCAATCCCCTCAGCCCTATGTCATAGACTTTCTCTCCTTACATACCTGATTAGAAACATGAGCTAGTAATAATAAACATCTAGAATGAAATACTTCATTAGAAGAGAGCATGGAGGAGGAAGAACAGGTTGGGGTTTCCTCTTCATCAACTCTATTCAACAACTAAATAATATAAATATAATAATAATTATTATTATTATCTTATATGAGAAAATTAGCCACTTGTGAAACATTAATTTTGATACCTTTAATTCAAATTTAGTCAGCTTGCTATACGGTGTATTTAAACCTTTTCTTTTTCTAGAACTGTTTTACCAGAATGTGGCTAACAAGAAAGTTGCTAATATTAACCAGCTCTCCGGGGCCGACGGCTTTACATCCCCTCCAAAGTATGGAGTGATGAACATCTCCCCATTTTGAGGTTAGAGCCGAATGATACTCATGGGCGAAAAAAGCCTGCACCTAGTGGGGCTCGAACCTGCAACCTTCTGATTGCAGGCCAACACTTTAACCAATAGGCCACTACTACACCCCATTTTATATATTAAAGGTTAGCATTTCATTATCATTATCACTTCACAAGAGACTGATCTTATAATCTCATTTATCATTCCATATTATCCCATCCCACCATCTCCTGTCCTATCTCTGCTCTTTCATTTCTAAATTTCTAATCTAAGATGATACTTACTAATGTTACAAACTCTCGAGGCCACATTCCCAGTAACATGTTCCATTCCAGTACCCTCTCCATAGCAACCAACACAGAACTCTACAAGAGAACACAAGTATTGACTATGTGTTGATTCTGCGTGAATCATTACTTGAACTTCAGTTGTAGCTGATACACCACAGTCCAGTAACCATGGTAACGGAAATCTCAAATCTAATAAATGTTTCCCTTTTGCTTTCTTTTTGTGTCCTTTCTTCTCTGTTCTCCATGAGTGAGACATTTGATAAAATAACTGAGCAAGTGTCAGCAGACCATGACATAACACTTCATTGATATTAGTAGGGAACTCATCTAAAGACACTACAACCTGTATGTATATATGCAGGTACATGTACATACATAATGTATTATACATGTACAGTGATGTACTAAGTGTGTGTACATGTACAGTAATTTACTAAACATGTATACATGTACAGTACTGTACTAAGTGTGTGTACATATACAGTAATGTACTAAGTGTGTGTACATGTACAGCAATGTACTAAGTGTGTGTACATATACAGTAATGTACTAAGTGTGTGTACATGTACAGTAATGACCTGATTAACTCCACATGTAAAGTAATTTATTAAGCATGTGTACATGTACAGTAATGTACTAAGCATGTGTACATGTACAGTAATGTACTGATCAACTGCACATGTACAGTAATGTACTAAGCATGTGTACATGTACAGTAATGTACTGATCAACTGCACATGTACAGTAATGTACTAAGCATGTGTACATGTACAGTAATGTACTGATCAACTGCACATGTACAGTAATGTACTAAGCATGTGTAGATGTACAGCAACGTACTAAGTGTGTGTACATGTACAGTAAAAGCATGTGTACATGTAAATGATGTACAGGTACATGTACAGTAATGTACTAAACGTGTGTACATGTACATGTACATTGATCTCACCTGTGCAGCAATACACAGACTTGTTACTCCACATAAAACTTTGGTCACTTCAATGTCATGTGATCTTGTAACAGGAATCGAACTTATAACCTACATTTAAAGTATCATTAAGATTACATGTACTAACATTATAATTACATGTACATGTACATGTAAATATTAAGATAATATGTACACGTACTAACATTTTATAATAAGGTTATTGGTTTTACTTACTTCAAGACAGATTGGTAGGTACTGTAAAAACTTATTAATTTTTTTCCTTTCTTTTTCAGATGGAGTTTTTCTACTTCCCTCTTCTCTTGACAATGAAACTGTCTTAATTATCTGTTCCAGCTCGTGAATAATTAATGAGACCTTCCCTTCTTCAGATGAGCAGCTGTAAAGATATTCCTTTATCTCAATAATATATCTACAACAAAAATAGATACATGTATGTACATATGTACACACACACACATACACACACACACACACACACACACACACACACACATATAAACACTTCTTTGGCCATAAAGCTCCTGCATGTGACAGACAGACATGACTCAAAGCAACATGGAGTTCTCTCATTTCTTGATAGGAGAAAGATAAGAGCAGCGAATCAACAACTCTCTTCAAGCCACAATAGTCAGTCTCAGAAAGACAAACAGACAAGATAGACGATGCTACTGCTTTCCACAATGGAGAGGAGGAGGAGGAAGAGGAAGAAGAGGAGGAAGAGACGTAGGTGTATATAAATGGTAGTTGAGATATGAATAGACTCCAAGATGCTGTGTGCTGATTCTCTTGAGAAATATTCAATATCTGTATGTATGTATGTGTATAAAGAAAACAAGTCAGACTAGTTTTACAAGTACTAATAACAAGTATTACTTGTCCATTCCAGATGCTACTAAAACATGAAGATGGAGAAGGAGTCAGAAATTCTATGAACAGAGGTACATCCTTTTTCTCTTGTGATGAAAATCTCAAATAGAGAATTGTCAACCATCTCTGTGGAATTAATGGATGTTATTAATTTACATAATATACTGTTTCTTACTAGTAAGAAGACAGTACGAGGTGAGAGAGATGACTCACTCGCTACACCTTCCTTCCAGCACATAGGAAGAGGAAGTTCCAAGTCTGAATCCCATACCATACTTAGACTGATTCCCATATAATCTACTGGTAACAGCTGATGATAAACAGCTGATAATGAATAGTAGAACTGAGAGACAATGAGCAATAAATGAAGAACTGGATCGTGAAGTAATGGCTACAAATATAAAAGAAAAGAACAGTGATCAATCAACATGCAAGACAGAGACCAATGATCTGGACAGAGACCAATGATCAGGACAGAGACCAATGATCTGGACAGAGATCAATGATCTGGACAGAGACCAATGATCTGGACAGAGATCAATGATTTGGACAGAGATCAATGATCAGGAGAGATCAATGATCTGGATAGAGACCTAGACGTCACCAAAAGTGGGCGTGGCAATGGTTTAATCAGATTAAAACTCTAATGACAAGAGACCCTAGGATTGAGGGGTGTGTCCTATGATTTTTAATGAGGTGGTGAATATCCTAGTTGATCCATATCTGTTAATAGTTTAGTAATGGCATTTCATTTCATTACATCTAACCTTTTCTTTGGCTATGTCCATATATGGCAAGCAGATGTCCTTCATAAGCATACAAACCACACCCACAATTTCTTCACAATGACGTCCTTTACTAAATACATCCAGAGGAAGTGGAAGGAGTACTGTTTCCATAACATTGATCACATGACTAACAGAAGATATCAAAGAGTCTGTTTTCTGAGATAGATAGAGTGAGTTCCTTCTCTTCTTCTTTTGAGGAGAAGGAGTGGTAATCATGAGCTCATCAAGAAGAGGAAGGTAGTATTCTTTTAGTTCAGTAGTGAGTAATTCTATCAGAGACAGACACTGACCAGCTGGTAGAATCTTCAGTGAACTAATGAAACTGAGAAAATACATTTATCAGAGAGTGTGTGTGTGTGTGTGTGTGTGTGTGTGTGTGTGTGTGTGTGTGTGTGTGTGTGTGTGTGTGTGTGTGTGTGTGTGTGAAAGTACAATCAGATAAAATACATATATATTGTATATCTGAGAGTGCTGTAGTACTCTCTATGTAACTAGGGATGGCCTGGAAAAGTATAAATATTCAACAAGTGTCATGTCATACTGATTAGTATATTATATATATAATTATAATACTTCACGTGGAATGATAATAACAGTAGTTTATGAGTGTAAAGTCATGAAGGAGTGTATAACTGTATAGACACAGGATGATTAGTTTATTATATATATAATTATAATTCTACATGTGGAATGATAATAACAGTAGTTCATGTGTGCTAAAGTCATGAAGAAGTGTATAACTGTATAGACACAGGATGATTAGTTTTCTTCACAAACCTTACCATATTAGGAAGTTTACATGTGTACAGTGGATCTATTATATATGTACTATATAGTAAAACAATCAGACAGTCTGGTAACTATGGAAGTATTACAGTTGGATGTTTCTTCATCACTCATAAGCTCTTGTTAATAAGTACAAATGAATGCACTCAGGTGCAGAACCCTCGCTAAAAAGATGCTACTATGAATGTATGCTTCTCAGCATAAACAATCAACAATGAAACAGGGTGTCATGGGCGTACCTCATCTGCCTACGTTCGGATTAATAACGTTACATAGGCGTGACTGAGTAACAATGGCGACGGGTGAAAAAAGCCTATTTTTCGACTTTGCACGACTGTATCTAATCCATCGAAGAGTTTTCTTGCAAATCACTTGAATCTCGCAGTAGACCTAGTGTGCTCTTTCCTTCGCAGTGACCAAGAATCTTCAAAAGTAGGCCGTTGCAAAGATTAGTGGGAACACACACACACCGATTATTATAACCCTCCGCCTACGCGCTTGGGTTATCAATAGTGTATTACCATATATGGTAAAAATAACTATGTACTATTTAATTATGGTAAAAATAATGATCCCACTTTTCTACAAACTGTTCATAACCACAAATATTATCAGTTATTATAATAGATACTATTAATATATTTCTACATACCATATTAGGAATTAACCAGTCTATTTTTAGAAAGGACAAAGAGATGGCTCAACAATCTTCTTCTACTGCTCTTAAGGAACTTGATCAACAACTAACATGTAATGTATGTTTGGATCAGTATACTAACCCCAAAACTCTTTCATGCTTACATAGCTTCTGTTTAAAATGTATTGAGAAACTACCACAAGAACCACAGGTACAAAAACACACACAATCTGGTTTTGTTAACACTTCATTGTTTATACATTATCTTATTTACTAACAGGGAGACAAGTATTTCATAAGCTGTCCTTCATGTCGTAAACCCACACAACTACCCGACATAGGGCCCACTGAATTCCCTACTGCTTTCCTCATTAATAGCCTCATAGCTGTACTCAATACTTCTAAACTACTTCCATTCAATGAGGATAGAAATATGAAGTGTAACGATCATAACAAGTCATTCAAAGTCTACTGTGAAACCTGTCAACAGCTTATTTGTCGAGATTGTACAGTTAGTAAACGACATCAAAACCATGATTACAACCTTGTTACAGAGTCCTACCCTAAACATCATCGAGAGATAGAGGCTGACCTCACAACAGTGAAAAGAAAAGTAGCTGATGTTAATACAGCAGTGACTAACCTCGTCAGTCGAGAGAGGGATGTCACAAAACAAGGAGAAGATGTCAAGAAACAGATCCACACACACTCTCAACTAATCATAAATTTAGTTCTACAGTCACAGAGACAGTTAGTTCAACAGGTAGACACTGTAGTACAACAGAAGATTCAATTACTAACCAAACAGAGAGAAGAGGCGAAGACAGTCCTCAAACAGCTCAAAGGTTGTGAGGAGTTTGTAGAACAGAGTCTGAAGGTAGGGACTCAACAACAGATATTGAGGGAGAAACAGAATATGATACAAGTAATGACAACAGTCAATCATGATGTCAACCCTGTTGTATTTCAACCAATAGAGGAGCCCAACATCACATTCACTAGTAATCACACATTGGTTGATACATACATGTATGAGGGTATTGGTCAGTTAAAGTCTAAAACGTTCGGCAAATCGATTCTCGTCAAAAATGCTTGCTACGTTGGTAAGAAATCGACCATCACTCTCAACCTCCAGACTCAAGATGGATCTCCCTTCTCAGTTCCTCCCTCCCTCATCTCTTGTGAACTCTCTTCTGCTGATGATACTCAACTCATATCATGTGATATCAATGAGACCGAGTCAGGAAACTACGATATAAGCTTTACACCATGTACCAAAGGAAAACATCAATTGACAATACGATTAGGAGGTGTGAATATCCCTGGTAGTCCCTTTACTATCTCCCCTGAGATGAGAGGTAAACCAGTGAATATTATATCAGGACTCAATAGACCATGGGGTGTAGTAATCACTAAGAATGAAGAGATTGTAGTAGCTGAGAATGGTGCCAATCGCATCAAAATACTAAACAAGGAGGGAAAGAAAGTCAAGTCATTTGGAACAAAGGGAACAAAGGAGGGTCAATTTACTTGTCCTCATGGAGTTGCCATATCTCAAGACGGATACATTCTGGTAACTGATTCTCATCGACTACAGAAACTAACATTTGAAGGTGATTGTGTGAAATCCGTTGGGAGTACTAAGAACGGCAATGGTCCTCTTCAGTTTTATTATCCTACAGGTATTACAGTTCATCCTACCACAGGACAAATATTCATTGCTGATAGATACAATCATCGTATTCAAGTTCTCAATAATGATCTCACCTACTCTCATAGTTTCGGTAAGGAAGGTTCATCACCAGTACAATTCAATTTTCCATGTGATGTGACATTTGACAATGAAGGATATTTGTATGTTGCAGATACTAATCCCTGTATCAAGAAGTTCACATCAACTGGACAATACATATCGACATTTAGTTCAGAAGGGTCTAATCCTGGTCAAACTACTAACCCTACCTCCATCATCATAGATAATAATCTATTATATGTTAGTGAGTATGGTAATAATCGTATCTCAATATTTGATACTAAAGGATGTTTTATACATTGCTTTGGTAAGAGAGGTAGTGGAGAGGGAGAATTTAATACTCAATTTGGTATAACAGTAGATTCACTAGGTAACTTGTATGTTAGTGACTCGGGTAATAACAGACTAGTTGTTTTGTAGATCTATTTTAAACATGACATGTTTATCTTAGAGTATAATAATGTAGATTATTATTTTTTTTTTTTTTTTTTTTTTTTTTTTATTTTTTTTTTTTTTATTATTTTTTTTTTTTTTTTTTTTATTATTATTACTTGATTCTAATTGTTCTTATAATAATTTTACTTCACAATTTATTAACTAGTCATTCACAAGAAGAACAGGAACAAGTATTGGTAAAATGTGGGTATATCAAAAACGAAAAAGTATGCTAACAAGATTGGAACAGTACCATAGCAACAAAACTAAACTACCAACTTCCATATAACTCTATAGTACACACATGTAGTTATATATACTTATGTATAGGGTTATATGGAAGTGGTTAGTTTAATTTTGTTGCTAAGATACCATCCCAATCTTGTGGTGTACTTTTTCGATTTTGATATCCCTACATGTTCTTTCAAATAAACATATATAATTATGTAATTATATATATATATATATACTGTCCCTCTCCAGACATTAAAACATAATTAAAAATTCTAACCTTTTCTCAACAGAGTGAAATAGGGCTGGAGCTAATCGAGGGAACAACCCCTCCTCATAGAGTCCTCTGATTGACTTCAATAGTTGTGTCACCAACTCAGGTAACTGTGATAAAGTATAATATGTGAGTTTACATATACAAGTGTACTTACACTGTACATACTGTATTAGACACAAGTATAGTATACATGTATCAGTTAACATATACAAGTGTACTTACACTGTACATACTGTATTAGACACAAGTATAGTATACATGTATCAGTTAACATATACAAGTGTACTTACACTGTACATACCGTATTAAACACAAGTATAGTATACATGTATCAGTTAACATATACAAGTGTACTTACACTGTACATACCGTATTAGACACAAGTACATGTATATAGTAAACACTAACACATACATGTACATGTACATGTATTACATGTATTACCTGATGCAGTTTTGTGTATAATGATACAAGATTCTCATAAAACTGGTTTGTATGATGTAATAACTATATCAAATAGAGACATACAAATATTAAATAGATAGATATAACTATTGATAGATAGATAGATAGATGGATGGATGAATAAATGGATAGATAGATAGATAGATAGATACTAAATAGATAGATAGATACAACACAAGTACACAAACATACCTCTCTATAATGAGAAGGGATACATAGAGATAGAGACCACAGAGAGGACAAGACTAGAGAAATGATTTTATGATTTAGTCTGGACATAACAGATATACAACGAAACCATTTGTCCAGCACACTATGAAAGAGGGATAGTATCATTAGACCAAATAAAAGTCAAAATAAATCATATGTAAGTATTAATTTAGAGCCATTGACAAACATGTCTGTGTTCACATGGGAAACTATAAACATTGGTGGATGGAATGAGCTACTGGTAGACTATATTGTGTGTAGTGTATAGTACTATATATTTACTTACTGAAGATGTTTCAAAGATACTTGTTTGAGTATGAAATTAAACAGATAATAAAAGAAATGAAGCTGTTGACTACCTGATGATCCATCCTCAGTAACCTGTATATATGTGGGTGCATGTGTATGTCATGTGATCAATAATGGACTATAAACAACAATACAATATAATACAGTGCAGTACAGTATACATGCAGTGTAGTATAGTACAATACAATACAGTATAGTACAATACAATACAGTAAAGTACAATACAGTACAGTATAGTACAATACAGTACAGTATACATGTAGTGTAGTAAATACAATACAGTATAGTACAATACAATATACAGTATAGTACAATACAGTATAATGCAGTATAGCACAGTTTAGTATAGTACTAACACTATACCATGATTAACTCATAAACATACAGTTCTCATGTATACCTGATATATATTATTCTGTTCAATAATTATTAAACACTCGTAAACCATATCCAACAAATTATAATCATCAACTTCGCACTTCTGCCCCTCCTCCTCCTCCTTCTCCTCCTCTTCCTCCTTCTCCACCTCATTATACTGACATAAATATTCTATCAGTTCGTTTAAACTGATTATAACATCACTTGAGAGATGATCATTAATATCAACCACTTTATCTCCTTCATCCACACACTTCTCTTTCCCTTCTTCAATCTCTATCTCTTGTTTCAACTCCTCATCTTCATTAGTGACATTCTCTCTTAATTTTTTTGAATGAGGTAAAGACTTCAAACCAAACAGTTGAAGAAGAGACACAAAGAAATAAAATTCCTTTTGCGTAGACAATTTCTTTTCCCACCTGAAAGATAAAATTGATATACTGGATATATGAACATGCTCATTACAACACATGGACAAACAAACAGGCTGATGATAAACAAACAGACAGACAAACAAATAGACAGACAGATAGACAGACAGACAGACAGACAAACAGACAGACGGACAGACAGACAGACAGATGGTCAGTGAGACAAACAGACAAACCTATTTTGTTCAATCATACAATTGAAGATCATTGATATACTCTTCTCTACACATTTCCTCTCCCTCTTATCGGATGAAGAGCTTAACATGTTACCTAGTACATCAAACAGGTTCTGTGTATAGTTCATTATCCCTTCTATAGGATGACTAGTCATGACAAGAACTGATGAATATTCATTTAAATGATCACTGAAAGAGAAATAGTATATTATTAGTAATCTACCGATATGGATTTTCTGATAAACCGATAATGTATAATGATTGTTACTAATAATAGAATCCATTTGTTTATGTTACTAATAATAGATTTATAAGTATTGTTAC
Organism: Petrosia ficiformis; assembly: GCA_947044365.1. Lineage (NCBI taxonomy): Eukaryota > Metazoa > Porifera > Demospongiae > Haplosclerida > Petrosiidae > Petrosia > Petrosia ficiformis. The sequence goes on from OX345644.1 coordinate 1,300,064, forward strand.
TAATAATAGAATCCATTTGTTTATGTTACTAATAATAGATTTATAAGTATTGTTACTAATAATAGAACATTACCATAGTGATTGTTACTAATAATACCATAGTGAATAATAGAATTATAATTAATAATACCAATCCAATATTACATGTACATGTACATTCTAGTATTAGTACCTTGAGAATAGGTTCTTGATCAGGTTTTCTAAGACTTTATGAAGTCTATCAGTAACCATAGAGTCTCTCGTTATTAAAGAATATCGTAAAATTATTATTGATTTTAATAGTTGTTGACATGTATTTATAAATACCTGAAAATAATTATAAATTATAAATATTATTATACTATATATATAATTATACATACATACATAGATACATACATACATACATGCATACATACATACATACATACATACATGTACATATTACATACATACATACATACATATACATGTATACATGTACATACATACATACATACATACATGTACATACATATACATGTACATACACACATACATACATTTCAGTGTTTCCCCCAAAGGGTGGTACCATGGAGCTACCCCTCTCTTTATTCTTGCTCTCCCACCCTTTAATATTAAAGTTAATACTCAAAACCAATGTTTAGTACACTGTTGACTAAACATTGGGTACCCCTGATGCATACCTCCACCCTTAATATTATCTTGTGGGAAATACTGTATATATAATAAGTAATACGTTATTATAATATACATAACACAGGAACATAAATATACATATATACAATTATACATACGTACATGCATACATAAAAATCTACATACGTATTTAAGTACATATATACATACACATGTAGTTAAGTGTACATCAACACATAATATATACACATACGCATATAATACATACATGTACATACTTTTTTTGGATTTCCATACACTCTTTGTAAATAAACCAGGTGTTCAAGGAAATGGCTCAGTTCAGTGATACAATCATCAATGTGTTGTGAATGGTTTATACAACACACAGCTTCAACACTACTAACACCAAGAGGAAGCTGAATGTAACAATAGAAGAATGATTATTATTTAATGAATCATGAGCTTATGATAACACCTAACCAGTGTTTTTGATAAGCTCATATGGCGCACCATTGGCCCAAAGAGCTTCTTATTTGGCACTGCACAGTTCTCTCTTTGGGCCAGTAGCACAGTTAATTATGATTATATTGTCACTAGCAGCATTAACTCTCAGTTAAATGGCTCAAGATGTATTCTCAATGGCGCACACACTAACCATTGTTGAGCCAATTTGGCCCAAGCTTCAAAACTCTGCACCTAACTATAAATCTTCCATAGCTACCACAAAGCATTTAATATAGAAAATATCTCAATAGTGAGTATTATTATTATTATTATTATTATTATTCAATTCACTAATATTCTCAACTACATGTACTTTTCCACTTAAACATGTAATTTAGTTTGTTTCCCATTAATGAGTGAACAGTGAGATTTAAATGTGTTCATCAATATTATAATTATTAATTGAGTGACTGCATCTCATCCATAATCACATTATTATGATTAACAAAACTTCACAAAATCGCCTTTGTGTGACCACACCCCTCTAATTAAATTTCATAAAGTGCCTACAACAGATGTATGTATGTTAATTGTTATTACCATTAGTTCATGTCTATAAAAGACAGCTGGTTTAGGTTTGATAGACAACATGAGAAACAAACATTTAAGAATATGTACAGCTGTTGAAAGATCGTCTTTCATGGCTCCAGTCATAGTCTGAAATTAAATATAATTATAGAGTGAATAATTGAAGTCTGTTCATATACGTGATGACCTCAAAACTATGATGTGATGACTTTATATGTAATAGTGTATAGTTTAATGTCATAAGGTTAATACACGATTATACTGTAACTCAATAATGAAGTAATGGATAGAAATTTGATATACACATAGGCGGCGGAAACAGGGGGGCATTGAAGCTTGTTTTCATTAATAATTAGTTCAGGTTTGCATTAACAATTAGTTGTGGCCCCACCCCTTTCCTAATGAACTTCCTCCACTTATGATACACAAAAAAGAATTGAGAATGATGAATATATAAAAATGGTGAAGTTATGAACATATTTCTGAGGTCATTGTAAACATCTTAAGTTAACTTAATACTTACCTTAATAAGTGGTGTAGAGATTATTAAATGTTTAGTATCACTAGTATCGGTAAGTATTACACTCAGTACTTTAGTCAAGAACTCCCAATAATATATACCACATTCCCTAAATATGAGAATACAATTTATCAGTGAATATCAAACTCAGTAATAATTATCAATAATATATAAAGTATTCTCTACATATGAGAATTTGTATTACTTCAGTCAAGAACTCCCAGGTCACATCAGATATCTGACTCCACTGGCACAAGTAATGGAGGTGTGGCCACAATCACATGCACGTAATTGTATATTTATTAAAGAAAACTTATTTAAACTTATTGCACTTAACCACTCTAGGGCTCTAGCAATGTATAACACTTGCAACTAGGAACTCTTGCAACGTATAACACTCTAGGGCTCTTGCAACATATGACCTAGGCCACTCTTTCACTATCACACTTCTATAACAAGACCATGAGTGGTAATATTTTGTGATTTGTAGCCACACCCCCATTATTCCTGCAATGGAGTCAGATATATAACATAATCTGAACTCCCAATAATATATACCACATTCCGTACATATGAGAATACACATATAATTGAATCATTGACTGGTACATACATGTATGTGTACCTTTCTGTGCTTTTTTTATAAATAGTGACTAAAGATTCACTTGTCCACTGGTACAAGTATCCTGCCTTTCCCTGGTCACGTGACTGATTCATCCCTCTCCATATGTAGCAGGCCACCTTCAATCTGTCTTCCCAAAGCAAAGAGTGATCATGTAATCTCTTCCACATTACTATATACAACACGTGGGTCAACTTACACGTGGTGGAGATATTAATTAATTAATTTCATAATTAAATTTTTGTAGTTTTGCAAAATATGTTCATTAATTAAAAATCTCTCATGGAGATTTCATAACTGAAAACTCATTATTTTATACACTGACTGGTTTGTACACCATACATTGCCCAGGTCATAACATACGTACATACATGTACATATGGTGTAGCTAGAGTAAAACCAAAACACAAAGAAATTATACTTATGTCAGTGTTATTATGTGAAAATTGTGTTGCCAAGGTACCATCCCAATCTTGTTTCTGTGCTTATGTTATCCCTACATACTCTTTCATCATTTTTTAAAATGTATTTTATTATTTTTATAACTATACGTATATTTTTTAAATGATGATACTAATTGTCTATACGTAATTGCGTTATTTATAAGTCATTCACATTCACCATGACCTCAGAAAAATGTTCATAACTTTGGAATGACTAACAATCTTTTCGCCTGCGTCATTTTCATATGATACGTAATTCTTTCCGTTCTTTTTTGTGTACGTATGTCAGATTTCAATCCATTGCTTCATTATTGAGGTACAATATAATCATGTATTAGCCTTATGACATTTAGCTATACACTACATTGCATATAAAGTCATCACATCATAATTTTGTGAATAGACTATAACTAAGATTTCATGTTGCAGACTGTTTGTCCAGCATCTATTGAAATCTATGGTATTACTTCCTTGATTAATGACCTATCAAGTGCATGTACTTCACATTTATAGTATCACTTCCTTAGCTCTAGACACCACATTACACATATGCTAATATTGAGTTTTGCAGTTACATATAATTATAAGCATATAAGCCTTGTTGTGGATTAGAGAGCGAGTTATTGTTTGAGTGAGATTGTTGATCCAAACTATCGAGTTACATACTACAAACTCTTCATATATTTATATTACTATCAGTTTTTATAATAGATATATTTCTACTATATTAGGAAATAACCAGTCTATTTTTAGAAAGGATAAAGAAATGGGTCAAAAATCTTCTTCTACTGCTCATAATAATTTAAAGTCAGATCTCATCAAGAATGCTTGTTACGTTGGTAAGAAATCGACCATCACTCTCAACCTCCAGAATCGAGATGGATCTCCCTTCTCAGTTCCTCTCTCCCTCGTCTCTTGTGAACTCTCTTGTGCTGATGATAGTCAACTCATATCATGTGATATCATCAATGAGACCCAGTCAGGAAACTATGATATAAGCTTTACACCACAAACCAGAGGAAAACATCAATTGACAATACAACTAGAAGGTGTGAATATCCCTAATAGTCCCTTTACTCTTCATATCACTAAGATGAGAGGTAAACCAGTGAATATTATATCAGGACTTTGTTCACCATATGGTGTAGTATTCACTAAGAATAAAGAGATTATAGTAGCTGACGGGCGAGACTGTTGTGTCACAATACTAGACAAGGAAGGAAAGAAAGTGAAGTCATTTGGAACATATGGAACAAAGGAGGGTCAATTCAATCTTCCTTATGCAGTTGCCATATCTCATGATGGACACATTTTAGTAAGTGACCGTACCCAACTACAGAAGCTAACATTTGAAGGTGAATGTGTGAAGTCGGTTCGGGTTCATGATCCTAGAGGGATTGCTGTTCATCCTACTACAGGACAAATATATGTTACTGATACAGAAAATCTTTATATTCAGGTTTTCAATGAAGATCTCACGCACTACTATAATTTCGGTGGTTATGATTGCTATGGTATATTCAATCACCCATGGGATCTGGTATTCGACAATGAAGGATATTTGTATTTTACAGATCGTAGTAACCACTGTGTCAAGAAGTTCACATCAAAAGGAGACTTCGTCTCAGCAATTGGTTCAGAAGGGTCTGAACCAGGTCAACTTAAAGATCCTTCCTTCATCGTCATAGATAAAGATCTATTATATGTTAGTGAGTATGGTAAAAATCGAATCTCAGTATTTGATACTAATGGATGTTTTATACATTGCTTTGCTAAGGAATGCAGTGGAGAGGAAAAGTGGGATGATACATCTGGTATGGCTGTAGATTCATTAGGTAATCTGTACATTACTGAAAATTGGAAAAAAAGACTAATTGTTTTGTAGATCTATTTTAAGTGACATGTTTATCTAAGATAGATCTAGAGTACAATGAATTAGAAGATGATTACGTGCTTTTATTTTTATTTTTTTATGTTGTTACTCTTCACAGAATGTGTTTAGAACTACATATTATTACATCATGTTTTATCTTATTATTATACATAAAATATTTTACTCCATTCAACAGGAATAAGCACAGGGGGCCCCCACTGGCCCCAAGACCCAACTCTGGTTATAGTGGGGCCCAAGTTTTACATTGCTATATGCCCTGGGCCCACTAAAATGCATTATGGTGGCACCATGTGCATAGGGATATTGAAAATACACAACAAGTATCATAGCAACAAAATTAAACCACATACCAACCCCATAACTTGAGCAAAAATGTATACTTATGTAGGGTGTTATGTGGAAGCAATTTTGTTGCTAAGGTACCATTCCAATCTTGTTTCTGTACTTTTTTAGGTGAGAAAAAGAAATAAGTATAATAAATTGAGTTTCAAACCTGAGGAAGTCATTGACATTAATTATGTTAGAAACTTAACAGATCTAGAGTACTTCAGTTTCATCAATGATTTGTGTAACCCATGGCCAGTAGTATTCAGTGTAAACAGACAGAAAGGTAGAGAGAGACACAGAGAGCTGCAACTGCTGTCCGCAATGAATGATAGCTACTGCAAAGTAATCATGGATTTCTCAATACGCATATATATCTGGTTATATACTCAATTGTAGAATTATTTATCCTCTTGTATGGAAACTTCAGAACTGAGAATTTAAATTTTGCATCAAATAATAAAAAGTTCATATATATACATGTATAAATATATGTACGTAACTACGTATACATGTGTCTAAAGATAGATAGATACATGTATATACGTATGTATACAGTTAGGTAGCTTTACTTTATTTAATAATTATAAACTATGATAACATCTAGTATTGTCATCAAGATTGTCCTGTATCTTCAGAATCTGTTGGAAAGAAAGTCGGAGAGTTCTCATTCATCTGTAGTGTGCTCTTGTTTGCTTCATCTGTTAGTCCAGACAGGGTTACTATCTCTTCAGTAGCCCTCTGTAGTTCATCAAGAGGATTTAGTAAACCTGTTGAACCTGGAGGTGTATCACTGGTTTGAAAAATTGGTGGACTGGTCAAGAGAGGATCTGGAGAAAGACTGTCATTTTTTCCATCATCTCCAAGTAACTGTGTTTGTGGTTGATCTTGTGGTAATAGAGACGTCATTGGTTGGGACACTGGTACATTGCTCATTGGTTGAGACACTGGTGGTATATTTGTCAATGTTTGTGACACTGGTACACTGGTCATTGGTTGTGACACTGGTAAACTGGTCATTGGCTGTGACACTGCTACATTCATCATTGGTTGTAATACTGGTATATTGGTCATTGGCTGTGACACTGGTACACTAATCATTGGTTGAGACACTGGTACACTGGATATTGGTTGTGATGGAACATTGGTCACTGGATCTGACATAAAGTCAATTAAAGACTCTTCCTTTTTACTTCTCAAAGCAACAGCTATATGAAATACATAATAATTATAGCAGTACATGCCCATAATATATACTACTGAATAACTACATAAATTGATTAAAGAAATTGATTACAGGAGAGAGACACATTTCCAGAAACAAAACCTGGACTGCTGGGGGATTTGAACCCAGGACCTTCTGATTGCTAGTCAGATGCTCTATCGTCTGAGCTACTGGAGTCAGGTATGTCGTTCTCCTTTAATCAATTTCAATCAATCGATCAATTTCCATCATGTATAACAATTATACGTTAAATGTTCAGACACAAATATAGATGCGAATATCTTACAACTATCTCTTTCAACATCTTCTGGTAGACTGATTTTCATGTCACTTTGGAATGAGTCTTCACTAGGTGATTTAGACCTGTCAATACTTGGTGGAGTACTAAACACAGATGCCATAGAGGTAGGAGAAGGCAGATCAAAAGATGGAGTTGGCTGAACAACAGAAACAAGAATGTATACAGATCAACAAAAAGAACTTCATATTATATACACAACAAATACATAATTCATCATTCCTGGTTCTCAAGACTGGGCATTCAGTGTTCCATTTTTACTTAATTTTCTGAGCCATTGTGGCTGCTTGTTTGTTTGTTGTGTGTGTTTGTCTATGCCGCATGCTTGGCACATGAATTTTCATATGCAGTATAGAAACGCATATGTCATGAAATTGAATTCAGATGTGGTGTTTAATGTGCAATTAGCATTACTTAAAGGAACATGGGTATACATATACATAGACTTACCCCTTCAAGAGATGGTACATTTGTATGAATACCCTGTGTGTGTGTGTGTGTGTGTGTGTGTGAAGAAATAATATTAAAAACCACAGGTCAAAAGTCTCTCAGAAAACAACTGTAAAATCAATATAGAAATAAATATTTATTTCAGTATAGGAAGAATTTAGCAAATAGCTCAATGAATATGATTCTGAGTGTTGTATCAATCTTTTCCTACAGTAAAATGGTACTATAAAGATTAAATCGTTGGTCTATAAAGTATCTGTATACCTATGTATATTTACCTATACATTGGGTATACGTAGGTATACATACGTACCTGTTAGTGTTGTTTTAGTATAACAATATAATGACCACTTTTAGTTATAGTTATAGTATGACTAGTTTATCAAATTTTAGTTATAGTTATAGTTAATTAACTAAAATTATATTAGGCTTACTAAAAGGGTTTTAGTTATAGTTATTGGCCAATTTTCATTTAGTTAATTACAGTTATTACAGTAGACCTGTAATTTAGTTATAGTTTAGTTAACTAAAAGTCACAATGCCAAAGTCACAATGCCTTACTAAAAGGGGTTTTAGTTATAGTTATAGTTAACTACAATGTATGTATGTACTCACTGTGACTATCTTGACTGCCACTCTGATAGCTTCAATAACTGATTGACAAATCTGAAGAGATCAAAAGATGATTAATAAAATATTAATATCTTTTTGTATTGACTAACAGCTTTGCCGGAGGTCTCTGCTTCAAAGACATAACACACATGAATCTGTTTACCATCTTGATACATACGAGCTATAATACCAAAGAGTCTGTAAGAATGGAAAGATTTATAAACACGTGTAAGTACGTATGTTCATATTCATGATGACCTTAACATTATGATGTGATGACTTTATATGTAATATAGTTTAATGTCATAAGGTTAAATTGGTTAATACATGATTATACTGTAACTCAGTAATGAAGCAATGGATTGAAATTTGACACACACAAAAAAGAATGGGAATGATAATAATATGGAAATAGTGGAAGTAAAAAGATTGTTGGTCATTCCAAACTAAAGTTATGAACATTTTTCTGAGGTCATAATGAATGTTAATGACTGTACATAATTATAACTGTACATACATATTACTGTTTATTTACAAACTTACTTTTCATTATCTGGGTGTTTAGCACAATATGACACATCTTTTAGTTTAAACTGAGTAGTGACTCGATTCGAGACTTGATCCATCAAACTACATATTAAAAAATGTTTTTTTGATTTCTAATGCAGACTTAGTCCTATCATTTTGCAGTATAGGAATGAGTCTTTACCTTACGACTCTATGAGTGATAACCATATTGACTATATACACTGTCATTAGGTTCTTGAGAGCTCGAGCAGCAATGATCTTTCTAATAGTATCCTTCACTATACCTACACCTGTAGGTATAATACACACATACATACATACATACATATGTACATACATACATAGTATGTACGTATGTACGTATGTAGTACATACGTATGTACGTATATACTACATACGTACATACGTACATACATACATACATGTACATACATACGTACATACATACATACGTACATACATACATACATACATACCGTAGCATACGTACATTTGTATATACGTACATACATACATATGTACATACATACATACATACATATATACATACATATATACATACATACATACGTACATACATACATACATACATACATACGTACATACATACATACATACATACATACGTACATACATACATACATAAATACATAAATACATACACACACACATACATACCTTTGTTCTGATATACTTCAAGAGATCCTAAATATCTCACAATAAATGTCTGATGATATCCATCACTACTATTCTCCATGTTAGCATTGTCAGCTATTTCCAGAAGCTGTTGAACAGAATTATTTGAGGATCTATAAAACATAGAAAAAAATGTAACTATAATATCTATTATAATATATGTTGCTATAGTAATGGACTAACAGTGGAGGGGGAGGAGCTCTTGTTCGCTTCTGTTGCTGTTGTAATTGTGTTTGAGGAGGAGGTGGTCTGGGGGGTGGGCGTGGCTGCTTCATAACAACATTTTGCTGTTTCTCAGGAGAAATCATTTGGGCTTGAACAAATGTACGAATACGCTGTCTCTCAATTCTATAAAAATATTACTATGTATGTATGTACATGTATATATGTATGTATGTATGTATGTATGTATGTATGTATGTATGTATGTATGTATGTATGTATGTATGTATGTATGTATGTATGTATGTATGTACATGTATATATGTATGTATGTATGTATGTATGTATGTATGTATGTATGTATGTATGTATGTATGTATGTATGTACATGTATATATGTATGTATGTATGTATGTATGTATGTACATGTATATATGTATGTATGTATGTATGTATGTACATGTATATATGTATGTATGTATGTATGTATGTATGTATGTATGTATGTATGTATGTACATGTATATATGTATGTATGTATGTATGTATGTATGTACATGTATATAATTATATGTGTATGTATGTATGTATGTATTTGTGTATGTATGTGTTTGTGTGTATGTATGTATGTATGTATGTACATACAGATATACCTGATCAAGTCTGAATCCGATCTTTCTCTCCTCACAAACTATATTTATTAATAGATGTAGTTCAAAATTTGTGATATTACATTATATATTATATATATTTATAATAAATATAATTATAATTATAAATATTATGATATTATACCTTCAGTTCATTATCAATACTGGTCTGAGGTAATAATCTCTTTGAGACGATATTAATAATTGTAGCCACCCACTGCAAATATAGTACATATTACATGTATATGCATGAATAGTGATAAGATATATCTATCTATCTATATCTATCTATCTATCTATCTATCTATCTATTTATCTATCTATCTATCTATCTGTCTGTCTGTCTGTCTGTCTATTAGTTAGTCTCATCAATATTTTTGCTTTAATGCTTTAGTTCACTAACTTCAATACTTATATCTTATATTTTCTATCTAACCTCATCTCTGGACTTGGCACTCTCTGCTTGAAAGAATAAAGGTCTGGAAGAACATAATTATAATAAATAATATTTTTAGTACGATATTATTGACCATTATTGTACGACTAGTTTCTCAAATTTAGTAATAAATTATTAACTAAAATTAGGTTTACCAAAAGGTTTTACTATCATTGTTGCTAAATCTCTGTAACATAGCCATTCAAAAATCGCCTAAATGAGCTGTACGTTCAATTACTCAATACAATTTATAGTACCTGTGTACATGTACTTTACTGTCTGCATCAGTTAGTGTTGTTTTAGTTTTACAATAATGACCACTTTTAGTTATACATGTAGTTATAGTATGCTAAGTGTCTCAACTTTCAGTTTAGTTATAGTAACTAAAATAATATCAGGCTTACTAAAAAAAGGGTTTTAGTTTTAGTTAATTAACTATACAGGCTAATTGTTTTTCTTACTTCCTTTGTGACTGTTGTGTTTGTGATTGTTGAGAAATTGCGATGATTTGAAATACATATCGTTTATCATCCATGTCAGTGGAAGAGGCATCTACTCCCTCTGCTGTAAGATCTAGAAATACCTCAGCAGGCTATAAATAAAGTAGATGTATACATACAACACATATATACAGATACATATATACATAAATACATAAATACATATATACATACATACATTCATACATACATACATACATACATACATACATACATACATACATACATACATACATACATACATACATACATACATACATACATACATACATACATACATACATACATACATAATACATACATATACACATACATACATACATACATACATACATACATACATACATACATACATACATACATACATACATACACCTTACTAACTATTAAACTTACTTTTTGTGGAATTTGGCTGTACAGAAGATGTCCCTTAGTATAGAAATACATACGTTCCCATTTAGATCCTTGCCTATTTGAAACAAAATCTTCCAGCTGTTCATTAATTTCATGTATGTAAGTTACTAACTGTTTGTAGAGAAGGTATCCTGATTTGGCAGTAAGATGAAGATTAGCAGGTTGATATTCTACGAAAGGATCTGCAAAAACAAATAAACTTTAAAGCTAAAACAGGTTAATAATTTCCTATTAAAAAGTAAGTCTATTGCCTCATTATTCAGGAACAGGTTCAACTACTGTATTGTATGTAATTCTTCTTCCTTTTTAAAGTTTTTACCTGAAGGGTCTGGATCAGGGATACATGATTGAGCTGACTGTTGTTCCAGCTGTTCGGACACCTGCTTCTGTTGTCTTACGGTTTGGTCATGTTCCCCTCTCACCCTACAGTTAATGAAACCAGTATACAAGTCATTCCATAACTAGTCTCATTCCCAGACTCGGTGAGTTTGGGAATGAGACTATATGATCCTGCAGCTCACTTTTGTATTTCTACATTGAGACTTGTTAAAAACTTCCCAACTTCATCCGTCAAAATTTCGTGCCCCATTTTAAAATATGCTAACTGAAAATAAATAGGATACAGGGTTACATTCTGAAACCAGTATGGGACTGAGACGGTAACCAATATAGTACCTGAGAATGCATGAATGCCAGAAGAGGATCCAAAATAGCAAATCTCTTCTTGTAATCAAAACTTGTGAGCTCACTGTAATATTGCAGAGAACTCTGACAGTATCAGAGTATCAAAGTACGAGAAAGAGAAGTAAAAAGTATGATATTAACAGTTGTCTACATGTCATTTCGGTTTCTTACTTGGTGGAATCTTCTACGGGATGAGAAGAGTTCTGAGTTTGCATCAAATCGACTTCTCTCAGTTTCTTTCTTCTTTGATACACGACTGTACTTCACCATTGCTTGGTCATGATCTGAATTAATTGCATCATACAATAATAATTATAAAACAGTCAAGCTACAATTTAGTTGAATATAACTTAATCTTTTTTTAGTAATGGACTGTGACTTCCAGTAAAATAAACTATGTACAGTAACAACCATAGCTAACTAAAAATGGACTCAAACAATGCACTCTCATTAAAAATAAACCTCTTTTAGTAAGACTAATACAATTTTTATAACTCCATAACTCTAACTAAATTTTGCAAAACAAGTCATACTATGCATGGATTCAAATAAGATTTTTCTTTGTTGGGGAGGAGAAAGAACCGATCATGCGATGCACATTGCTCCTTTGAGGGGGTCTGGGGATATGCTCCTGCAGGTAAATTTCGGCCTTCTGGAGTTTGCTACTGTTGGTTTCTGAAGCCACTGAAAGCTAGCAGTTGAGATGTTGTTGCATGTTGAAATAAATTAGATATCCCTCTTTCCCTCCACTGTATCAACCCTGTATGTTATGCTAAAACAAACTGCAGTACATTCTTTTTTTTGTACCTGTTCTAGCAGTGTGGAATGCTTCTTTGAGTGAGGTTAATCTAGTGAGGTCATTATTGATCAAACTATCCAGTTGCTGTACCACTGCATGATCAATCTGTGTACATAACATGTCCTGCCAACAATGTAGCTGTGGGAATTTGAACAATGGATTGTTAATGGATGAAACAATGTACTACAGTGGGAGGAATGGATGGTAAATGATAGGCAGTGGTGTCAAACCAACAACGTCGCTATGGGAATTTAATGGATAAACAAATGGATGAAACAATGGACTACTGTATGAAGGAATGGATGATAAATGATAGGCAGTGGTGTCAAACCAACAACGTAGATATGGGAATTTGAACAATGGATGAAACAATGGACTAATGAATGGATGGTCAGCATGTAGCTATGGGAATTTTATGGATGAACAATGGATGAAACAATGGAATAAAGAATGGATGGTAAATGATAGGTAGCAGTGTCAAACCAACAACGTAGCTATCGGAATTTAATGAATGAACAAATGGATGAAACAATGGACTACAGTATGAAGGAATGGATGGTAAATGATAGCCAGTGGTGTCAAACCAACAACGTAGCTATGGGAATTTAATGGATAAACAAATGGATGAAACAATGGACTACTGTATGAAGGAATGGACAGTAAATAATGACTATTGGAAAGTTAGAAGTAAATGATGTTATCATATGCTATGAGAAAATTAGAAACAAAGGAAAAATGAATGATGGAATAGTAATAACCAAATGGGTTGGGGATGGACTAATTGATGAATATATTTAAGAATGATTGAGTGGATGGACTAACAAACTTAGTATGTACCTCTGTAACATATTTTCCCAATTGCTTCAAAGCCTCAGACATGAATACGTCTTTCTGTCCAAATGTCTTGAATGAGACAAATAATACAATAATTATAGTGAATAGAACAGTAGCATAGAATAGTGATGTATCTATACATACCTGGTCATTGACAGAAGCAAGTACTTTAGCAAGTGTGTTCACACTTTCAGACACTTTCAACTGAGAAATTGTAAGTGAATTTAATAATGTATATTATTATAATATAATTATTATATACAATTATTAGTATTTATCAAGCATAATATAACTATAATTAAAAGCGGTCAATATTGTCAAATTAAAACAACAATAATATATATATAATATTTGCATAATAATTACATTATCATATAGTACATTAATTTGCATTTTCCTCAATGAATATTAATATGTTTGGTGCTTTTGTGATCAACCTGATTTGTATGTAAGACCTGACAAGCTTCTTTCAACTGCACTGTGAATTCCTTCAAAGGATTTACCGACTGCTCCATATCAGAAACGAGTTTCTGAGTCTAGAAAGACGATAAATGCAATGATAGTGACACACCCCCAATTATGTAAGTCTGGAATTGTAATGAGTCTCGTTGTATTTTATAAATGGAGCTTGTCTTACCTGAGGAGAGTCTTCCAATGCATCATTGAGATCTACTTTCTTACTAGTCGGCATTTTGAAAGAAGTGCTCAAGAGATGTTACCAGCCCCACCCTGGATTGGTGTGGCTAGCTCAAAAATAAAGGGCGTGTCATTATAATAAAGGGGCGTGGTTTAAATTCAGTAATAACTTTTAAATAAGGAGAGACCACATCCTTTGTTTTATTTTGTTTCTCTCATATTTTAAGAGACATGTTTTGCTGGTGAACCATTTTCAAGGTACTTCTCAAGTCAAAGCCAGTCTCGAGTAGCAAAGATCCATACAATCAAGGTATATATATATATATATGTATATAATTATATATGTATATAATTATATATATATATATAATATATGTATGTATATATATATGTATATATTCATGTTATTATTATGTGAATGTGTTGACATGTGTTAATAATGACAAGCCTTGCAGCCTCTTCACACAGATAGTACTATGTATGATTGTACAGATATTATGCTGCAGTACGGAGTGTCAAATATGTAACACAAACTGATATTTATTTCATTTCTGTTTACATGAATCAATGTTTGAGTCACAGATTGTGGATGGATTTTGAAGTTCTAACTATAAAATCAGATCGAAGATCCAATCCCAAATAGAAATCACAAATCATTACATTGTTATATTTGTCACTCCATATATAGTGAAGTACTATTACTGAGAAACACCACTCTACATAAGACTTTACATAATATATTAGTGCATAATGTAGCACTTAATTAACCTCTGTAGTCTGTATCACTTCTCATAGCCACATACGCATGCTTTAGCAGTGCTAAAACATGGGTATGTGGCTGATAGGACAATTTAGTAAACTACAGTACAATTTAGTGTAAATTACAGTGCAATTTAGTAAATTACAGTGCAATTTAGTAAATTACAGTACAATTTAGTAAATTACAGTACAATTTAGTAAATTATAGTTCAGTACAATTTAGTAAGGTACAGTACAGTACAATACAATTTAGTAAATTACAGTACAATTTAGTATACAATTTAGTACAGTACAGTAAAGTGTACTGTAGTGTACTGTACTATGCTGAACTACACTATATTGTATTACTGCACTGTACTGTACTGTACTGTATTATATGATTACTGTACTCTACTGTACTACAATGTACTACATTATATGATTACTGTACTCTACTGTACTACAATGTACTACATTATATGATTACTGTACTCTACTGTACTACAATGTACTACATTATATGATTACTGTACTCTACTGTACTCTACTGTACTACAATGTATTACTGCACTGTACTGTACTATAATAAATGATTACTGTACTATATTGTATCATTCTGTACTCTACTGTACTACAATATACTATATTGTGTCATTATGTACTTTACTGTACTGTACTGTGGCACTGATATCTACGTATATGATGTAGTCACTTAACTGTAAATAAATCTCCTCTTGGAAAGCCTTTTGTGGAAACTGCAACTAAAAGAAATCATTGTTGTCAATGTACTAAGGTTTACACTCTATTATTGTAGTTGGCTAGCTATTATTCCCATCGAACCAATGTAATTATATGGATTCTGTTGTGACTCTTAATGTAATTACTTTCACTAATACCAAACATATAATTCTATTGTATGTTACATCTACATGTGTATAACATTAAACACCTCCACTTTGATTATATGTGTTCGTGGGACTGTCCCAATATGTGTGTGACTGCTATGTTTAGACTACTAAATAATGTACTACCCAACTATTTAGAGAAGCACTGATATTCTCTATCCATCATTGGCCATTATTTACTAGTTGTGGTCTCCACTTTCGTGGGACTGTCCCAATATGTGTGTGTTTGGACTACTAAATAATGTACTTCCAAACTATTTAGAGAAGCACTGATATTCCATATCCATCATTAGCCATTCTAATTATACTAGTTGTGATTAAACATCTCCACTTTGATATATGTTCATGGGAGTGTCCCATTATGTGTGTGTTTGGTAAATATTGTACTACCCAATACTATATTTAGTAAAGCACTGATATTTGATATCCATCATTGGCCATTATTTACTAAAGTCTGTTCACATTCACAATGACCTCAAAATTGTGATGTGATGTAATATAGTGTATAGTTTAATGTCATAAGGTTAATACATGATTATACTGTAACTCAATAATGAATAATGGATTGAAATTTTACATACACAAAAAAATGGGGATGATAATTATATGAAAATGGTGCAGGTAAAAAGACTGTTGGTCATTCCAAACATTTTTCTGAGATCATAATGAACACGAATGACCTTTTATGATTAAACACATTCACTTTGATATGATCCAATAAGGGACTGTTACCAATATGTGTGTGTGTTTTTGATAAGCTTATATGGCGCACCATGGGCTCTTCATTGGCATTGCACAGTTCTCTCTTTGGGGCATTGGCGCAGTTAATTTATATTGTCACTAACAGCATTAACTCTTTGTCAAGATGTATTCCCAATTGACACACACACTAATCATTCATGAGCCAATTTGGCTCATGCTGGTTTGGAATAGTAAATAATGGAGTACCCAACTCCTATACTATATTAAGAATCAGTATCCATCATTGGCTATTATTTAATAGTAGTGATAAAACACCTCCACTTTGTTATTAAGGGATAGTCCCAATATGTGTGTGTTTGGACGAGTAAATAATGGAGTACCCTTTATTGAGTGAAATACTGATAATCGATATCTATCCTTGGCCATTATTTAGTAGTAGTGAAACACCTCCACTTTGATATGGAGAGAATGTGTGTGTGTTTGGACTAGTAAATAATGGAGTACCCTATATATAATGAAATACTGATAATCGATATCTATCATTGACTATTACTATCATCAGTGATAGCGAGTGATTTCTTAATAATGTGTAATAATGAAGTCATTTCCTGGGATTGTTAAATTGCATATTTTCGTCAATCTAATATAATTAAATTACTGGTAGATTTAATCATAATATCCCATATTGGTACATCACTACATTTTAGATATAATTATCACTCATGCTGTGTTCAGTATGTTCCTATGAAAGTCATTAATCAGTTTTTATCAGTTTGGATGTGATGATGGGAATATCACATGACACACATGAGCTACTGCAAAGTTGTCATTTCAATTTTTCAAAGAGGAACAACAAATAACTGAAGTGTATAATGTGTTACCATAGCATTGCCATAGTATTACCATAGCATTGCCATAGCGTTACCATAGCATTGCCATAGCATTGCCATAGCATTGCAATAGTATTACCATAGCATTGCCATAGCGTTACCATGCATTGCCATAGCATTGCCATAGTATTACCATAGCATTGCCATAGTATTACCATAGCATTGCCATAGCGTTACCATAGCATTGCCATAGCGTTACCATAGCATTGCCATAGCATTGCAATAGTATTACCATAGCATTGCCATAGCGTTACCATGCATTGCCATAGCATTGCCATAGTATTACCATAGCATTGCCATAGTATTACCATAGCATTGCCATAGCGTTACCATAGCAATACCATAGCATTGCCATAGTATTACCATAGCGTTACCATAGTTACTGCTTGTATCAGTTGTACACACAATCTACTGCGTTTAACAGATAAGAGGCAACAAATATCTGAAGTGTATATATAACAAGTTATCAGTATGTTAATAGTAAAGTGTTAAATGTGTGTACATTAATTAGTACATACATATATACATACAAATATAATTACAAACAAACATACATACATACATAAATACATACATGTACATACAAACATATATACATACATACATACATACATACATACATACATACATACATACATACATACATACATACATACATATATACATACATACATACACACATACATACATACATACATACACACATACATACATATTTTAAATTGTTAATCTATTATGTCTATTAATAATTACTGTTATGGCTGTGTTAACTAATATAAAGCATTCAAATATTTCATTTTGTCTTTCTTAACCAGATAGTGTTTAAGAGATAAAGTTACTTCTCTCTATCGTGTGTGTTTAATTAGAAAGAAACAGTCTTGATACTTTAAGAGAAGCTTCAAGGAGTCTTACTGTAAAGTATCCATTGGCTTGAGTTGTCTTGAATTGTTGATTTTGGGATTTCTTTAAAATGGAAACTGAATCTCATTTATCAGTTAATGTTCATTATGGAGTAAAGAATATAGATAATGTAGATAGCAATATGGAGCTACATACTCTGAGAGATGAGCTGGATCGTGTTAATATGGAGTTTATGAAGGTGAGGAATGATGATTAGAGTAAAGACTGTTTGAAATAGATAGGATGATTGGATAAATAGATAATTTCCTGTGAGTGGTTGGATTGACGAATTTTATTATCATTTTTTAAAAGGCCAATGAAGAGAGAGCTAAAGCAGCTGAATATGGACTTGTTTTGTTAGAAGAGAAGCAACAACTACAATACAAGAATGAAGAACTGACATCACTCTATGAGAGAACTAAACAAGAACTGGAAACTTCCACTATGGTATATCCCATACATACATACATACTTACATACATACATACATACATATACATACATGTACATACATACATACATACATACATACATACATACATACATACATACATACATACATACATACATGTACATACATACATGTATATACATACATACATACATACATACACTGTACATACATACAATCATACATACATACATACATACATGTACATACATACATACATACATACATATATACATACATACATACATACATACATGTACATACATACATACATACATACATGTACATACATAAATACACATATGTAATTACATAAATACATCTGTATATACATATACATACATACATGTATACATACATGTATGTATACATGTATGTATATAAATACATGTAAGATATGTATGTACACATGTGTATTCATAAGTTAAACAATCAATTATTGTTTGTATTTCAATAGACGCTACGTCAAGTACAAAGAGATTATGAAAAAAGAGTAAAACGTGTGGAGAGACAGAGAGAAGCGCTTATTGAAGAGATGGAAGGTAGAGAGAAAGAACTCCTCAGTAGAGTTGAAAACCTGGAGGAGGACAGAAGAGGGCTCGAAAGAAGATTAAAGAAAACATCTTCGGAACATGAGTTCTTATCAGAAAACAATGCTATCATTAGTAGTGAGAATGAAAGGTATGTGATGTCATGTGAATATCATGTGACTTGTATAGATCAAGTGCTTAAACCAATACTAGCGTTATTAGTGAGAATGAAAAGTATGTAATGTCATGTGAATGTTATGTGACTTGTATAGATCAAGTGCTTAAACTAGCATTATTAGTGAGAATGAAAGGTATGTGAAGTCATGTGAATGTCATGTGACTTGTATTGATCAAGTGCTTAAACCATTATTAGTGAGAATGAAAGGTATGTGAAGTCATGTGAATGTCATGTGACTTGTATAGATCAAGTGCTTAAACTAGTATTATTAGTGATGTCATGTGATTATCATATGACTTGTACATACATGTGATGTGTACTACTGAGCACTTAGTTTCCTATAGACCTGTTTTTTTAAAGAGATACAAATGTGTATATAAAATATGAGAAATCAAGACCTTTCAGCTTGTGAAATACTTGCTTGTAAAATACTTGAAATAGAATACTCATAGAACTACAGGTCGCATGGAAGTCATGTGACTTTCTTTTGCATAGATTAAAACAGGAAATAATAGTGCAGAAGGAAGAGTTACGTCACATGAAACGGGAAGATGTAACCAGTCAGAATGACAATGAACAGTTGAGAAAAGAGCTAGAACAGAGCCGACAGAAACTAGAGAAGTTGACTCAATATGAACAGACACTGGAGGACTTGTCCGAACAGAATTTGTCTTTACGTAATGACCTCACAATACTACAAGATCATTGTGAGAGCATTGTTAGTGAAAGAGATGATTTGGAAAAACAAACCAAAGAGATTGTCCAAACACTGAACGAAGAAAGGGAAGCAAAGAGTTTGTTAGAGAATAAAATGAGAGATAATATTTTACGATCACCCGATCGTGTCAACTGGTTGACAGAGAGTGTTTCTAATCTTGCTGTTCACCCAAATCAATTAGTACGAGATTTGGTAATGGAGAGTCACATCCCTTCATCCATATCTGCTCCTACGTCTCCTATACCTAGTGAGGACATACATGTACAAACACACTCAACTCCATTTGGTACCAAACCAAGTTTATTCAGTGAACTGCAATCTCTACAATCTGACGATTCCAAAAGCCCTCAAGATACTCTACTAGATTCGCTCCAGTTGAAGCTCCAAGATGCAGAGACGAGAATTGAGAAATTGGAAAAGGAAAAATTGCAGTTAATTGCGAAATTGAACCATTTTAATCAACTATCAACTGAAGTAGAGAAATGGAAGACAAGATATCATCAAGCTAAGGAAGGAAGAGACACTGACCTAGACAGTCTAAAGGACGAGTTAGAAGCTAAGAAGGAGATTGTAGGACAACTGAAGAGTAAGCTAAGCATTGTGAATAGAGAGAAAGCAACTTCTGAGATAGAGCTGGAAGGTGTGAAGGAGGAAATCGGGAGAATCAAGGAGACATCGCGATTAGAAGTGGAGAAGTTAGAGAAGGAAGTTGTTGAGGAGCAGACAAGGAATGGAGATCTTAGAGGAAGGATAGTTGAATTGGAAGAAAAACTCAGTCAAACTGTTAACTGCTCGGAGAGATTAGAAACTATCCTTGTGAACTCCACAGGAGAACTCGACAGCGTTAAAGCTGAGATATTGAATTTCCATAAAGCTTTGACTAGTCTACAGAGCGAAAACAAATTCACATCTCCTTCACATATGCAGGAAAATTCAACCCCCAGCAGTGGAGATGAAGAAGATACGTATAATCTCTCTGTCCATGAAGGAAAAAGGAAATTAAAAATATACAAAGATAACCAAACAATACTGGAGGTAACACAGCTTAGAGACCTTCTACGACAGCTAAGAGGTCCTTTGGAACTATTCACAAGAAAAATGTTGGAAAGTTCTTTAGCCACTTCTTCACAGCACATGCTAACAGGTTTAAATCACACAGAGGATATTGCGAGAGAAGGAAAACCAGATGATGATTCATCGCAGAGGAAGATAAACGAGCTTGAAGGAAATAATAATAAACTGCGAGCACGTTTAGCTAATCGCACTGAAGAAGTAAATCAACTTCGTACGATAATGAGAGCTCGTCAAACTACTGTTGATGTAACTATAAGCAGCTTGAAAAGTAAATTAGAAGGACAGATGAGGTCTCATGAGACAGAAGTAAATCAACTCAAACATAAAATTAAAACTCTACGAAAAGAGCGTGATGACCAAACTAGCTTAGGGGCATTGACATCACGTAGATGTCAGGAGTATATCGAAGAGATTAGTAAAGTTAAAAAACGTGTCGAGGAGTTGAGAGGTGAGCGTGATCAGTTGTGTAGTGAAAATAAGTTGCTTTCTGTCTATCTTGAGCGAGCGATCAAACAGAAGCTTGATATTAGTCAACAGCTGGAAAGATATCACGAGGAAGAGGAGAGGACAAAGATTATTCCTCTAACCCTGTCTGCATCTAGAGTGTAACGAGGCAGACCCTGTATCGTAATTTAATAAACCAGTCTGTATAATAATTACTATATTTTATCAATAAAAATTAATTACTGTTTTTATTATTTTCTAATTTGTTCACATGGATATGTTGTTTATATCATTTCATACCTCATTTCAAAAATTCAACACTAATGATTCACAATGTTTTCCTCAAAGAGTGGTACCATGGTGCTCCCCCATTCAAAGTTTATCTTGTTTACAACACCGATTGAACATTGTTGACAAAACCTCGTATACCACTGATACATACACTCCCACACCCTTAATATTTAATATTGTGGGAAACACTGTATAACATATAATATATATATATGTAATATATATAGTATGCTAACAGGTCCTGTATACAAAATATAGGACCTGAGTTTTATGTCCGAGGATTTGATATAACCTGAGCTTGCGAGAGCTATGTCACATTCGAGGACACAAAACGAGGGTCCTATATTTTGTATATAGGACCTGTTAGCATACTCTATACAATATATTGTATGATGGTGAGATCTGCATGGTGTGCACATGGAAGGTCTATATACAATATATAGAACTAACCACATCAAAGGGATGATGTCACCATCATACTCTATATATATATATATATACCAGAGGAGATTGTGGAATATGAGTCTGTTGCAGATATCACAATGATTGCTATCTATTTAGACGTGATTATTATGAAAACTGGATTTATGACCAAACAATCCATAATTTTTGTGATCACAATATCAACAATACAAGGAAATTTAAATCACTATTAGCAGGAGCTTATGAGCGCCGCGCTCATAAGCTCCTACTATTATCACAACCAATGAGGTTTGACCAAATGAGTTACCATAGTTACAATTCTCGAATCCATTCAAGTAACCACCCATGGCCATTAGAATAATTTCACAACTATAACTATATATATACATACGTACATTATAATTAATATTGACAGATAATAATGATGTCATAATGATGTAATCCCAATTTCTACGACTGTTCGTTTTCTTTTTCTGATAATCTTTTCAATGCCTTTTGTTTAGCCCAGGTACTCACACTATGATAAAATGAGATAATACATATAATTAGCTAAATAAAGGGGAGTGGCTAATATTAAATTCACTGTGGCTAACATAGCACAGATGTGCTTGTACTGGTAATAATTCTTGTAACATAAAAGACAGGGTTTCATTTAGAAAATTCATCGAGGGTGGGTGAAACGTGAATTTGAAAGACTTTGAGGAGGCAACATATGCCGACATACAGGGTTATTTCAAGAAGGGGCGAATGACCCCCCCCCCCCCAGTGAAACACTGATAGAGTAGTACACCAATAACATGTATGTATATAGATGTTTGGTTTTGTTAATGAAGCTTACGTACATGCAATAACACAACACTATCACTATCTCATTGTATATAGAGGTTTGGTTATTAATGAACTCACAATAACACGACATAATTTATGTAACTATGTTGGTTAGGATTGTTGTGGGAGGAGTAGCTAATTTTTAACCCCTAACCACAGTCAATGACACTCATTTATGAGTAGTTTAATATTCTGGTACCGGTAGGTCAACCGCAATTAAAAGGGGAGTGGCTATACAATAAAAGGGAGGGGCTATATAATAAAAGGGAGTGGTTATATACCAATGCTATACCTTGTGTCTGGTTTCCAGATATAAATTGCTACAAATAGAAGGAAATTGAACCCCATCCCATATACCCATATGTTCTCCCATTCTTCCTTCTGTCTCTTCTCACCAGGTCTAAGAGGCTGAATAAATGAATATATATATATATATATAATTATATATATACATATATATATAATATATATATATATAGTATGATGGTGACATCATACATTTGATGTGGTGAGTCCTATATATTGTATATGGACCTTCCGTGTGGATAATATGCAGGAGATGTCACCATCATACAGTATATAGTATGCCAATAGGTCCTATATACTGAATATAGGACTATTGTTTTGTGTCCTCGGATGTGATATAGCCCTTGCAGGCTCGGGTTATATCACATCCTCAGACACATTCAGGTCCTATATTTTGTATATATGACCTATTAGCATACTTTATATATATATATATATATATATATATATATATATATATATATATATATATATATATATCTCATCCATTTCATTTTGCACATCATACCTTCTCATTGAATAAGAACCCATTTGGTGGTTCTGGTTTGTCATCATCTACTGCAACTGTTGAACGGTATCTCATTTGTCTTGCAACTGCAGAGAATCTACTTACTCTTCCACCAGCCAATCTCCAAAGAGCCATGATACCAGATACCCTATGAACAAACCACACCCACTACAAATTTAGTATACTTCCGTATACGCAAGGTTTTTGAGCTATAAGCTGTTCCTATTTCAAGTGATATTATGACTGATTCTCCAAATATGATGGAGCTTATTCAACCTGCAAGGTTAGCCATGTGTGGTAGTGTTTTATGCATCCGTCTATTGATTTCTGTGTAATGAACTTTGTGTTGCCATGGTAACTAATAAACACATGTTCCTTCCATGCAGTAGTGTGTCTCTATATGAAAGAGATTGTGAATCAATTGAAATAACAAGGACAACGTCACCATTATGTAATGTAAGAATCATAATTATGAGCATCATGATGAACTGAATCTAATACCTTATTCTCATTGTAGATGAGGAAGTCTACAGAAAGTCATTTGGAGTGCTTGCCTCCAGACAGTGAGTATATATATATACCTTAAGCCTGCTATTAAGTGCATCCACTAAATTTAGTGATTTTTAAATGCTCACATTTAGCGCATGCATTAATTTTAGTGAATTTCTGATCCACACCTAATATGCCTAATAAAATGATCATGAAATATATTTTTTAGTATGTACTAATATTAGCGATTATTACGTCAGTTGCAATACAATGCAATTAAAGTAGTTTTAATATATAATTAATTGTTTTTGTGTCCAGTACCTGTTGGAAGCATTTTTGGTCCAATGGAACAATATGAAGAAAAGGAAGAGCAGGGAATAACAGAGAGAAGGGAAAGAGAAAATATGAAACGAAATACTGACAATTTGTACGATCGAGTAGAAAAATTTGCTATATCTGTGAAAGAAGATATTGAGATACTGAGAGAAACTGGAGGAAATGAAATCCCCGAGAAGAGAGATGCCCAGAGTAAACTTCTCCTTGAACAGGAAGAGGGGATAGAAAAGACACAAACGAAATCACCTACTGAGAGAAACAATAGTGAATTAGAAATGGATATGAAATTGAAGAAAGCACTTGCTAAAATGAAAAGACTTGACAACAGATTAGCTGAGATTGTTAAAGTATGCCTAAATGTCAAATAATCATTCTCATACAATCCTGTTTTGAAAACTGATTAAGTCTGTCCACATTCCTGTGGCACTTGTATTGCTATCGGAATTTGTGTCAATTTCTAAAACTTTGAAACCATATATAGTATATACAGGAATGAGACTTGTATCAGTAGAATGGGTTGAGACTGAAATCATTTGTAGTACAAGAATGAAACTTGCATCAGTAGAATGGGGTTGAGACTTAGATCATTTTTAGTACATGTGTACAAGAATGAAACTTGCATCAGTAGAATGGCGTTGAGACTGAGATCATATGTAGTACAAGAATGAAACTTGTGTCAGTAGAATGGGGTTGAGACTGAAATTATTTGTAGTACAAGAATGAGACTTGTATCAGTAGAATTGGGTTGAGACTCAGATTGAATACATGTAATTGTTGTTGCATTGATATAGCATTTAGCAAGTTGAATTTTTTTAAAATTTCTTGATGGTCAAGTGAATATGGACAGACTTTACTTAAAAAAATACATGTCTTCAGAACTCATAATTATTGTTAAAACACACTTCACTCTTACAGTGTTCTGCCCGGGATATTTAGAGTGGTCTAACTTGCATTTAGTGCTGTTTATTCAGTATATATGTAATACTATCTCAATAGCCTATATATATATATATATATGTATTATCTGAGAGGTGGTTAACTCATTTGAGAGGTGGTTAATTCATCTGAGAGATGGTTAACTAATTTGAGAGGTGGTTAACTCATCTGAGAGGTGGTTAGTTCATCTGAGAGGTGGTTAATTCATGCTGAGTGGTGGTTATTCCTGACCAGTGCCGACCAGTGTGAACAGGACTTATTTTTTCATTTCTTTATCCAGAAAGAAAAGCAAGTAAAACAACAGAGAAGTGAACTAGAGAAAGAACTACATCTAGATGTTCATTGGGAGACAGAATCTATCAACACCTCCACTAGTAAAAACCAGAACATTGGCTAACAGACAGACAGACAGACAGACAAACAGACAGATAAACAGACAGATAGACAGACAGACAGACAGACAGACAGATAGACAGTTAGACAGACAGAGAGACAGACAGACAGACAGACAGACAGAGAGATAGACAGACAGAGAGATAGACAGATAGACAGACAGAGAGATAGACAGAGAGATAGACAGACAGACAGATAGACAGAGAGATAGACAGACAGACAGATAGACAGTTAGACAGACAGAGAGACAGACAGAGAGACAGACAGACAGATAGACAGACAGACAGATAAACAGACAGACAGACAGATAGACAGACAGACAGACAGATCGACAGACACAGACAATTACCAAAAAGAGAACTGTGCAGTGCAAAATTGATTACAGACGTTTGCAGAAATCTTGCATGTCTTTTCAAAAGTGGAAGTAGAATCATGCACGTAATTGACCAACGAGAATGTACACAGTGTCAATTGTGAAAATGGTTGAATGTCTTGGTTTAGCTCACAACTTGTAGCATAACTCCAGCCAGGTATCTGGCCAGGTATCTGTCTCTGATGTACTATTACCCACCTGAGGTCACTGCTGTAACCGCTGCTTCGACTAGGTTGGTAAGATGTCATATCCTCAAAATTTAAATTTCCCGAACTACACTATGTACATTAATTAACACACCCATTTCACAATTTTGCAAGATTTCTGCAAACGTCGGTACCGTACCCTTCCGCCTACGCTACGCAGCGAAGGTAATAAGAAGCTCTTTGAGCCAATGGTGTGCCATATCAACTTATCAAAAATAGTTATTGAACTATAATTCATATCTACAGGTGATATCTCTATAGGAATGTCACACGTATTTCCAACACAACCAATTGAGAGAAATATTAATTGTAAGTCTATTATTCACTTGTGTGTATCACGTGTGTTGTATAGTATCACCATTAGATTATGAAGAGGGAGATTTGAGAATAGAATGTATTGAGACTGAATCCCATCCCACTGAGTCCCATACCAATGAGTCTAAGAATGTGGCCAAGGAACAGGATTGTGAAAATCATAAACCAGTTGTACAGAGTGATAAACGTTTTATCACAAGAAACAAAGAGGTGTGTATGTAAACTGTACATGTACATATAATAGTTATAGCATACCTCCATTGATACTATGGTGATATCATCAAGCTCATGTAACGACCATAGGCCTGAGGGATGGTATTATCACGATAACATGTGTGAATGAGAAAAGGTACTGTTAGAAACAAAGCATATAGGCGTGTTGTTGTGTGGACTGTTTCTTTCCAGTGCTGATCTATGCACTTGCTGTCTGTCTGGGAAAGAAAACCCAATTAGGTGTTTAAAGTAGAAGCGCTACCATGCTTGTACCATATAATGATGTCTATGTATGTATGTATGTATGTATGTATGTATGTATGTATGTATGTATGCATGCATGCATGCATGCATGCATGCATGTATGCATGTATGCATGTATGCATGTATGTATGCACGTATGTATGCACGTATGTATGCACGTATGTATGTACGTATGTATGACTGATTGTACGTGTGTATGTACATGTAAATATATGTTTATGGAATTACAAAAATGAATGGCATGAAATATAAGTAAACAGCACCCTATGTAGGTATGTATATATGTATTATGTTTGTATGTATGTATGTATGTATGTATGTATATACACTGTACGTACATATGTATATATGTACATATATTATAGTTAGTAGGTGATGTATTGACTGAAAAAGAGAAGAAGAGGCTTGAAGATTTATTAGTAGAGGATGACGATGAAGAAGAAAGACATATACAGGTAAGTGATGATGAAATGTTAAATATTTGTTAAATATACATGTATCATAGATACACAATGGTTTTAGTTATACTGATGAAGATAAGGAGAGACTACAAATCATTGATAGGTTTGTGAAACTATATACACATGTATATATCATGTGACATTCATGTGATGTACATGTACACTTGCTATGTACAACCTTGTATTTGCAGTTGTCTAGAAACTTTAATTCCTACTTTGAATATAGAAAATAATGGAATATCATCTGTGAGTTACTAGTTAGTGGTATATTGTGACTATATAATAATTATACACTGTATATATGTATGTACTTAATACATACATACATACATACATACATACATAATGTACTTACAAACATACCTAAATACATACATACATACATACATACATACATGCATGCATGCATGCATACATACATACATAAATACATACATACATAAATACATACATACATACATGCATACATACATACATAACATACACACATACATACATACATACATACATACATACATACATACATACATACATACATACATACATGTATATACATACATACATACGTACATACATAAATACATACACACATACATGCATACATACATACATACATAAATACATACATACATACATACATACATACATACATACATACATACATACATACATACATACATACATACATACATACATACATACATACATACATACATACATACATACATACATACATACATGTGTATACATACATATTACAAACTATATATTCCAGAATAGTTTTTATGGTTTTATGTTTAGAACTATAGGAGTGATATTATCGTGGAGAAACTGATAATATTCTACTTTGAAGTTTGAACTGTTTGGTGATGATTTAATTAGTTAAACTATGTGTTCTACATTTTCATGGAAAACTAATGAAATTGTCATGGAGACACTGATAATATTGTGTTTGGATTTGTGTGGTGATGATTTAATTAGTTAAACTATGTGTTCTAGTGAACAGAATACATGAAATATAATGAGACCGATTCAGTGGCTCGGAAAGGAATTATGAAAGTACATGTGATGGTTGTTCTTTGCTTGGAATTGTGTAATGATGGTTTATATTGCTTCGTGTTCTACAAAACATGAAATGAAATTACTTCTTAATATGTGTACGTACATACAGTATTACCCAGTATGTACATACAGTATTACCCAGTATGTACATACAGTATTACCCAGTATGTACATACAGTATTACCCAGTATGTACATACAGTATTACCTGGTATGTACATACAGTATTACCCAGTATGTACATACAGTATTACCAGTATGTACATACAGTATTACCCAGTATGTACATACAGTATTACCTGGTATGTACATACAGTATTACCCAGTATGTACATACAGTATTACCCAGTATGTACATACAGTATTACCCAGTATGTACATTACATTTTGATTAATGGAGATACAGAATTTTTTTGTTCATGTAATCATACATTACATCTAGGTAGTAGTGAATTTGTGGTCGTTTCTTTATAATTATAAGGATAGTATTGTAGCTATACTCTAACATAATACTTATACAAACCACAAAATACAATGATCTCATGCTGGAGTGAGAACACATATATACTAGTGTTGTCTCTTTTAGTAAGGTATTTTGAATTAAACTATAACTAAATTACAAGTCTACTGTAATAACTGTAATTAACTAAGTAAAAACTGACCAATAATGGACACTTTTAGTTAGTTAACTAAAACTAAAATACTTTTCGTAAGCCTAATGTTAATTAAACTATAACTAAACTAAAAGTTTGATAAATTAGTCATACTATAACTATAACTAAAAGTAGTCACTTAAACTAAGACAACACTAATATATATATCCTGATATAACCAATGCCTACACATCTACTATAACTCGAATTATTTTGCAGGCCCTTTTCGAAAATTAGTTCACATATAGTGACATCATTAATGAGGACTCGATGGAATAATTAAAGCCGTGGAATGTCACATAAAGCATGTATATATGCTGTGTACATATAACTATTGCACTAATAGGTCTTCCAGCCTGCAAAATTTGCAAGATAAAGAATGAATCCAAAAAAATATGATTATAGTTTACATAAATAACTTCACACAGATGCATGCAGCAAGAATTTTACTGCAAGAATAAAATTTGAAGACATTATTATTACATTCTACAGACAAAAATCACAATTATAATAATATAGTTTCTGATACTTAAGTATACTTAACAGAAATGAAAATGGACATTATATAATTAAGTAAAACTTTTAAAAGTCTCCATTTAGACTTCCAATTTTTTTATGTCGAAACACATCCAACAGGCTTGACAAAGATGAAGGTGGCAACGTGTCCAACGACAACTTCGTAAGCCTTGTCTCCAAAAGGTTTCTTGAATTGTTCCAACCGATCTTTGTCCACCAGTGTTGGATTGAACACTCCGTAAGTTGTACCATACCACCAATCCAGCATCTCATCAACATTTTTAAATTTAACAACACTTGGAGTTTCGATTTTGAATTTCAGCATAAACCCGCAAGAAAAAGCAATCTGTTCAAACTCTGCAGTTGGTGTAAATACCAACATGTCATTAATTAGTTCTAACTTTTCTGGACTCATCAATTCATTCATTTGATCTATAAGGTCTACTTTTCGAAGAACCACTTGCACTCCAAAAGATCCTCCCGGTTTTAGATTCTTGTATACATTCTTGAAGGCAGTTTCTTTATCTTTTACCCAATTCATCACGTAGTTATTATAAACCATATCGTACTGGTCCTCAGGGATATTGTCAGTGCTTCCTTCCTGAAATAGTATATCGCTGTAAGTATCTTTAGCTAATTGCAGTCTCTCGGTGTTTGGGTCCACTCCTATTACTGTGCCTTCAGGCCCTACACGT